>QCXZ01000086.1:4815502-5057333 GCA_025024175.1 Rhyzopertha dominica | reverse complement strand
ATGCAATTGTACTTCAGAGTTCCGCGACCAGCCGTAATACTGATTGTTTTTATCTACCATACGCTTATACAAATTTACTTAAATTTTCTCGTGTATACGTTATGTGCAGTAACTATAAATCTGTCTGTGATGTACTGAACAGTTTCTCCTTTAGTGTTCGCGAAATCGAGAATTGTGTATGCCCTCCTTATGTGTAATATCTTGTTATTATTGTTGTTTCCCTCACCTGCAATTGGCTTCGGCTGTTTGGTGATGTATCCAAAAAAATAAATAAATAAACTTCAGAAAAAGTTTGCCCGAATACCTGATTCTGCTATAAACTTTCGTGACACAACGACACAAGGGTTCTTACTTGAAGCATTAATGTTTTCACTAACACTAATCAGTTTGTGGTCCCAGAAACGTTAATGAAAGTTGCAGTTAGAAAGTTAGTCAATAACAAATGTTATGACATGATTAGGCAACAAGGTAGCGATTTTAATAATAGGCTGCGACCTTTTCTTATTGGTATATTTTGAAGGTTGTATATCATAATGCTAAACCCTTGCGAATTGAGAAAAAAACATTTATATTTCTCTAATGATTCGTTAAAGTGCACGTTACTGCTGTTCTTGACACCGCCCACCCATACGAAAATTATTCGCGCCACACTCGTTGGGTGGTGGAATGTGGGAGTATAAAGCGGGTGAAAATTACACAGCGCGAGCAAACTGTTATTCCACATCGTATAAATTGTAGGGTGTAATAACAAATTACACTACGGTAAAGGTAATAAATATGAATTATGCATTGTAAATCAGTCAATTTAACGGTTGTTTGGACTTCAAACGTCGGCGTTGGCCAAACCAGCGCGATGCGATCAAAAACGGACCGTGGAAGAAAAATTTTAATTCTCCCGTTCGACGGCGACAGCTAAAAGTTCCCGGTGCACCCAGCAGGAAGTTCCCATTTAATGTGAAATATTAAAGGAGGATCCTGCACTCTTGCGACCCAATAACGAAAAAAGTTGGCGGGCGCGCAATCGGCGCCCGACCCTTTGGCAATTAAATTATTCGCGGAATTATTACGAAATCATTGTCGGAGCTTGTTATCGCGTTGTCCCATTAAGCAGGCGGCTAATTGAACCGACGGAAATTTCTTCATTTCGCGCCACGTGTGTCGATGTGTTTCATTACATTTAATTTGAAAATATGAACACGGTCTGGTTAATTCGCCCACAAATTTATTTACGACGGTTTATTTGCGATAAATCATAATTTACATMTTTTAAAACTGTGAATCCTTCCTCTGCGGACCGTTAAGGCCKCCGTTGTCATTTCACAATGCGATTTCGCAGCGACGGGACTGCCCTATCCCTGGAATTAGTGCGAAATGGATGCACTGACCAGCCCAGCACAAAGCACATGTAAGAGGATCTCGTCGGCAGGTCTTTTAAGTATACGCAAATAAAACCTAAAAATGACGCTACCCTAATGCAGCTTAGGATTGGGGCTGCTATAGTAAATTATGAGGATTATAAATACTTTGTAAATAAACATCTGCTCTGATCAAGAGTTCCGCTCTTGTTGGCGCTCTTCAGGCAGGACGAAAGCAATGCTATTACAAGCTAAAGTTTAAATGAACCAAATTTTATAGAATTTTTGTACTAAACTGACGTGAAATTGTACTAAAAATAATTTGGCGGGCTAGTTTCAACAAGACTTAGAATTACTTTCTCCAGTATTACCATGGGCGTACCCAGATTTTGGTCTAAGGGGGGGGGGGGCGGGGCAAAGCAGGAATTTCCCTTACTGAATAATTCAACATAAATAAAAATGTGCCTTTATCGGATTATGTACCTAGGTAATTAACGAAGTACCTATTTATTTCATGAACAATCTTCGTTAATTTTCTGCAAGGTGACTTCTGTGAAGGCCCCAGTTTTTTATGTTTTTTTATATACTGTTCTCAAAAGCTCGTTTATTCCTAACTCAATTATTGATGATCTCAGTTGGGCGATCTCTAGCGTATTCAGTTGCATCTCTATCACGTTTAACAAAAGATGAGTAGATATATTTCATTTGGAAGAATAAAGATCTGTGATCCACATAATCTATAGTAATGTCAAACGGACTACTAAAGAAATATAAATTTCGCCTTAAGCTTCTACTAATAGAACCACGTTTTATGATTTGGAATTCGCACATATCAAATATTAATTAATTAACCGATGCGCTTTTTAGTTTCAACTTTTCGCATTAGAAGCTGCAGAAATTTAATTTAGGAGTGAATAGTTAGCTAATATAGATAAAAAAATATCAAAACTGAGAATGAGGAAACAACTTGGTCGTGAAATAGTACCTAACACTGTAATGATTTAAGCTGCTGGTTTAGCTAATCTTAGTTGAACTTAAAAATACAAGTTATAAGCCCCAGCATTATGCGTCAGCTGGCAAAATCCGCCAATCAGCATTAAATTGATGGTCGTTTTATCTCTAATAATTTTTACTTATACATCTAATTTTACTCGAATTTTTGCATATTTTAAAACCATCATTTGTTATTGTTCTCAAGCTGCAAAAATCCTTTCATGTATTATATTCATCTTGCTGGCTGTCATTGATTTGCAAAAAATGGCTCAATATCGCCAAAAACGTATGTTAATTTTTTACGAAATTTACTTGACTATACCGAAATCTGCAGGGATTAACAATTAAACGCACAGTATAAATTATTACAAATGTAGGTATTCCTTTAAGTTCAATTAATCTTATGATGACAATGTAAGTTATACTTCGATTATTACTTCTGCTGCAGTTTTTATGTGACATAAAAGTAATTTATGTTTTTAACTTTAATCATAAATGCATAGTTTATGTGCCGCCCCCCTTGCCCCCCCCTATGGTACGCCCATGAGTATTACTGTCCATTATTCTTTGCGTTCCTCCTAAAATGTTTAGTCCTGGACCGATCTAACTGGAACACGTTATTAAATAACTTCTAAATTTCAAAAATGTTCCTATTTTGATCGTCGTATATACAGCTTTTTTTCATTTCTTTACATAGCAGTTCTAAATCTCTCAACAATGCGACTTATGCGAGTGCCGCTTGAAAATTTAGATTTAAGTAAATAATTTCTGAAGATGGAATATAATATAAACTTCCCTACCTTGCGGACACATAATATGCGTTTTAATATATATTAGCTGACACATCTTTTTATTATTACTAGTTCTACACAATATTTGTTTATTTATTAATTCTACAATTCCTCGCTGATCAGGCCCATATGCCTACAGGCCAAACAATACTAAAAAGGTCCTTGTGAATAGTGGGATAATTTAACTCAGCCTTATTCAGTGCTCTGCTCGCAAATGCTACAAATCTGTTATCTCTGTTTGACAGTATTGCCTGAACAGTATATTTGGAAGCAAATCTGTAATCCAAATTTTTTTCTAATTAATAATTTGGAATTAATTAATGTTTGTCGGAGTGAATCAAATGTTTTTTGACATTCCATCGACCAATGAAAAATATCGCTGTTCGTACTCAACCTGTTCAAAAGTATTGCTATTACTGCAAAGCTTTCCATATGTTTACGACAATAATTTGTAAAAGCCACGATTTTCTTAACGTCCTCACTCTTAGTTGGAATAGTATAGTTATATACCGCTTTAATCTTTCCTGGATGTGACAAAATCTATTGGCTTCATAATATGGCCTAAATATAGAATTTCTTTCTTTAAAAATAACATTCTCTAAGATTTGCTTTTAAGTTAGGTTAGGTGTCTAAGAAAAAAATAAATTGCGATTGGGTGCCTTCAAATTTTTACCATATAAATCTACTTATAATGGGTAGTAGTAAAAGAGAAAACGAGCATTCACTAGAAGATTCTTCTATGATGTTATCTTTTAGCATATCGTCTAAGTGCTTCTCTGTTTCACTGCGTAAACTACATGAAAGTCGCTATGGTTTGATATAGTTATAAATGTTTCAGTATAAAACGCGAATTCAGTGAAAATATGTATCAAAACCACTTGCAAAAAAGTACTTTAATAGATTTTAGTTTTCTCTTGTCAAAGCTAGAATTATCTGTAGCAGTTTTGTGGCTACTAGTTGTAACCACGGAGAAGAGAGATTGACTACATATTGACGAAAAAGTAGGCGAAACTAATATAACTGAAAATATGAAGCAAATTGCTAAACTTGAGAGAAAGAAAGAACACCACTAGGTGGCAATATGGTATCATCCACTCATCTCTGTGGAGAACTTGTTTTGACGCAGACGATACGGAATAGACGTAATTTTGTTATTATAAGTGGAAAACTATCAAAAGCCTATTTATTACAACAAGGTGCACTGTATATTTTGAATTGTACAGAATCGCTTTCTTCTTGCACAAACAACGGCTGCTGGACGTACAACGTACATATTGACTTGTTCTTATTGTGGTTTTCCTTACGGCTGTTTTCTAAGAAATTTTCACATTATGAACTTCGTCAGAACCCACCAATATCTCAGATTAGTTAACAAATTCGGACCTGAAAAATATTTCTTTGGATTTGTGGCATGATAAATCAAGTTCATTCTTTTTGTTTGCTTAGACAAGTTTTCATGTGCAAATTTTTTGTACAGTCGCTAATTTCACCCCGATTTATATTTTCGATAAGTGGTCGTCTTAGAGAGCTTTTATCATTTCAGATGTTAGGTGGCAAGTACCACGCTTGGCTCGAATTCATCGTGTGATTATCTTTTATCGAGTTAGCTAATATGTTTTTGATGCCTTGATTACTCTTTCTACAGAACCCTGGCTTTGGTTGCGTGTGGGTTTACCTGTTACCTTTAGCACTGACCAAGATCATGCTAACTGAATTTGCAAATTCTTTGTCATTACCCAAGCTTCAAAAGTATATCTAAAAGCTGGTAGGCTACTTGTTCAGCTCTTTTGCTCTGTTGTGCTTGAATTTGAACTCGACAAAGACTATTCATTTATGAGTGTAAAATTAGTCTACAAACTAGATTTCTTCGTTTCTTACTGTACTTTTTTGGTATACTTTTCACATCGACAAGAAAATATTAGTCATCTCTGTAGTTACTTCCGCGTAGTTTCCAATTTCATTACATCTTAACTTCTATGTCCAACTGCTATGTGAGCAGCTTCAGTAACGTCAAAGGTTTTCTCTTTTTTATGATATTAAATCGTTCCACTTCCCTATATTGTAATAGTGTCTTTTTTTCAGTGTCTTTTGCTCTTTTTACTTCAGCCAATATTTCAGTGTGACCACTGTCATCACATTGTAGTGAGTACTTTGCACTTTCTCCAAACTGTCCAGTTCATTTTCTGGTGCGCACTACACATCATTATTTATATTACAAATAACAATTTGAATAAGCGCCGGGAAAAATTAACACCACTCAATCTGAATACGCTCACAGAAGTATGAACTAGTTTCGCTTATTTTTTTTTCTTCTCACTATGCAAGGAATTCTACTTCACGCTAGCTGCAACTAGTAGCGACTAAACTACTACAGACAATTCTAGTTTTGACTAGTGAAAACCAATATCTACTAAATCACTTTGTTTCAACTGGTTTTGACTAGCAAATACGGGTTCTCACTGAATTCGGGTTTTGACTGTAACATATTGTTACGAATACAAATATGAGCTCGAAAACTGCAGATTTCTAACTTCTCTTATTTAAAACACTTGTACCAAATACAGACAAACATAACATAACTAGTTTAAAACACTACTATTTTAACATTACTACTTCACTAATACACTATACTGTACACAGTAACACTAAAAACACCTGCTTCGCTAAGCCTTTTGCTCGGTTGATAACCGCTATTCGATCACTCTCTCTCCGTTGGCTAGTTATACTCCCATCGAAAATTCCAGAAGGGACACCTTTCAGACGTATCAAAACTTCGCGAATTCTCTGGAGAGTATCGACATTCTCTGCCATCTGTCTGTAGCTAGCATCACTACTTGCAGTGTCCTACTACACCACATCTACACGCCTGCAACTCCGGTACACAGATAGCGCTGATTCCGCAACAATATATACAGAAGATTCTTCAAGGAGGTGAAAGTAGGCATATTAATGAGTGTTCTTTTTTCTATATAAATCGGTATATTTCATAGAGATATGTCAAAGGATTGAATTGTCGACTCACGAATTGTTGTGGTTTTAATTACAATCTAACTGCTAAAAATCGTCAGTACAGTCCTCGTATAAAGTAGTTYATTATGATAATGGCGCGTTAGCTTTGTGGACCAGTGTTAACATTACCGATAAAGGACTGTCTAAACACTCAATGCTTTGACGCACCAATTAGGTAATGCGTCAGGTGCGATCGGTAAGTTCATTGGCGACTGTGAAACTGTACGGAAGCCGCACGACGGTCTCGATTGTAACGTACGTTTTTTTACGCTCTCGGCGTCAATATTGCCTGCCCTGACAACTGTATTGGGTGTTATTCGAAAGCTGGCCAAATATTTATACAAAATTCACGTCCAACAGTGGGCGACGCGAGAATTACCAACAAAGGGGGCATATATACAATATATTAAAGTTCTCGTTGGGTCATTACAAGCCCAAATAACTTCACTAAGAGGGGAATTACAGACTAAATTAAATACGATAAAATCAGCCGCAGTTGAGAGACCTTTGTCGTGGGCGAATTTTCAGGATGTCGACGTTGGAGCGTTAAAAGCGAAAAAATAACGAATACTTGAGCAACTCGCACTGACAGCGACTCTGCGCTGTTTAAGTTGTAGGTTTAAATCAGTTATTAAGGTGTTTAAAGGGGGAACGAAGTCCAGTCCACAAGAGTAATTCATTGTAGTTAGGTGATACTTGTTTCAGCAATAGCAATAAACAAATTAAAATTAAATGTAAACGCTTTTCTATTCAAGTTCATTAATTATATTACGCCAGTCAGGCTTATCAGCTCCAACAATACTAGAAATGTGTTTTTAGAAAATTGAATCCGTCACAATTTAGTATCCAGGTTTATTTAGTGCTTCTGACGATACCGAGATTAGTAAAGTATACGAGACCGAGACCGAACATACCAGACTCTCATGGCTTTCGAGAGTCTCGTTTTTTTACACAAATTTGTATATAAAAAAGGAATTAAATTGCATACACTAGCGACGATAATTTCGAACTTGAACACTTCAAATGTAAATAACACAATTATCACGTTTGTACTCATTATTTCAGTTCAGAACATTTTTAATTCAAATCGTAAGTGGTAAAACTTTGCTGATTATATAGTGAATTTTTATATGAAGGAATTCGGGCTGAATTTAAGAAAACGAGGTTTTACATTTTTATATTATTTTATTTACTATATAATAATCGCTAGTTCTTACTAAAATATTGTAAAGGCACCTTAAAATAAATAAAAACACAAATTTTAAATTTAACAAAAAAATATCATAATACAACAAAATCAATTACTACCAAATCAACAAGCCATCTTGCGTAGGTACATAAATACGAGGCTATAGAGCAACATTTATATGCATTTTGTTGTTAGTTATGACCAAGTGTGATGGAGCGGATGGCAAAATTTAGTTACTTGCATAATCAACTTCATACCATTATTTACAATTAAATTAACCGGTATATACAAAAATATATACCTTTTTAATCATTGTATGTAAAAAAAATTGTAAGAATCTACGTATTTATGACAATGCAAATATATTTATCGCATATAATTTTAGTACGAATTATAAATGTATTTGGTGTGCTACACTGTTACTTTAAAAGAAAAAGTTATAGAGGACAAACCCCGAAACACCAAACTTAATCACCCGTAACCACCACCGTGTAACTTTAGAAGTAATATTTGAAGATATTTCCGATGAACTTGTTTTTGAGGGTTACCTACATATTTTTAATATCACCTTTGACGACATTCTTGTAAAAAAACATATCGGGATTTCAAAAATATTAGAATTACCATCACACACATCAGAAACCCGAGACTCTCGTACGGGACCGAGACTAAGTAGACCGATACCAAGGAAACTGTGCATTTCCGAGACCGAGACCAAGACCACACAAATCTCAGTCTCGTTGCCCCGAGGCCGAAGCACTAGGTTTATTAATATCAGCACAAGAACATCCTCGCTGCCAGCATCCTGAGTTTACCGCAGAACTCAAATTAACTTGTTTCACCTGTAACAAACCGTTACAAATCTTTGAGCGTGGTCAATATGAACCGTTTCTTTATTTCATCTTCACAGATTCTTTTCGTAATATGGAATTCTAGTTTAAGGTAAGTCAATATGACTGCAGTCCGAGAATTTTCACATGATTACGCCGGTACTAAATTTCACCCCAGTTCTTAACTTTTCCTGTGTAAGATTTTCTAATAGCAGAAGAAACACGTATATTTGTGGTTTTGTGGGCTGGATTGTCGCGTGCTTTGTACTTTACCGCCGAACTCGACTCCTTTAACGGATCCTTACCCATCTATATACCCCGAGTTGCACTATGTAACCGATCCTGAGGACAAACATCGTCGAGCGCCATTACTGGCGACTACCACAAGAGAGAGGCGACAAGGGGACAAGTTATTCCAATCTATCCCGAAGTGTTTGCCTGTTTTAAGAGCTTCGCTACACACACGTAATGGCCCTGTTAAGAAACGGAACAAACGGTGGCATGTAACAGAAGAACATCAACAGAATAAGATTGTCAGTTTGGCTGTGAGGAACTCGGGTGTCGTCGTTTTGTAATTTGATGGACTAGGTGGAATATTTTTAGCTTTTTCGAGACGCGGTTGCCACCTTCTGCGTTTAATCACTCAACGCCTACGGCCTAAGCTCGACTCGTGATGAAGCCCTGCAAATCCGACAGTTCTTCACGGCTCGGTGTTAACAAATAATAAGATGCGTGAGGTTTAGAAGGAAATTGTATACTCGCCTCAAATGAACCGTCGGATACAAGGTTTTGGTATCCTTAATTCGCTTTTAAAAATGCTAATTTAAACATTTATTGTCTCAAACATTAAATTTGAGCGATAGTACAAGAACCTAGGGGAAAATAAGAAAGCGTAATAAACTGTGTATCAGATTAGGACACTTTTCTTAAATCCCTCATAAATGTTAGAAATTTTGGACATTTAAGAGATAAGCGTTATTCCTTTTAATCGTTTGTACGACTAGTGATGTAAATAGAGTTTCAGTTGAACTATATCGAAGTTTACTTTCACTTTATTTACAAAACGATGAGGTAAAACCCTATGATTTTTAACACCTGTGTTTGTGAATAAATTCGCTTGAACTTCGATGAAGTAGTTTAACAAAGTATTGGAAATCTATACTTAGAAAAACGATCTGTTTACTATTTTAAGCATAAACAAGTGTTGCTGGAAAATCAAAGATTTACGATACGTATCGCAGTAGTGCATGGGGTTTTAAATCTAAAGCTTTGCTTAAAGAAAAACTTGGAGTCAATAACACGCAGTCAGCTATCAGTTTGAAACTCTCACCGACAATAGTTAAGCTAATTCACAATTCCCACTCAAACAGGCACTTGAAGGTTAAAGCTGGCAACTCGTTGTCGGAAATAAAAACAATTGCTACCGGTGTTTCCCAAGGGTCAGTCCTGGGACCAAAGTTATTCACATTTTTCTTACACGATTTTCCGTTGTTCCCACAAACAAAGACGGCATTATATGCCGACGATACGGCCATTTACGCAAGCTCCTTCAATGCCCAGGTGGCTTTAAAACAAATACAAATACATGTTGACATTGTTATTTTATATTTTAAAAAGTGGCACATCATGCTAAATGCAGTGTAATATTCACAAAAAAATTCACCAACAACAAAATTTTCACGACTTTAACAGTACAAAACAAAAGTATTTGGCCCAAAAGTAGTATAAAATACTTGTACCACTATAACGTATGCAACACCTGTATGGTACAGCTTTCATACAATTACAAATATTCCAAAATAAATGCCTTAGACTTATACTTAACGAAAACAGATACGCTAGAATAACAGATCTAGCTACACAGACAGACATCGAGTGTATTCAAGATTATATACGACGACTTGCAAATACCTTTTACACAATACATATCACAGCAAACCCCCTGACAAGACAAATAACTGACATACGACACGATCACACCCCGTTCAAGATTAAACATAAACTTCCACATCACAAACTGGACATCTTTTACGCATAACTAACATTAAACAAGCACAATCTATAATCTCATGAAATACACTAATCACTTTCTAAAGCAGGTTTTTCATTCCTAACATCTTCCTGCATGTTATTAATATAATATAACACACTATAACAACACAAAATCACAAATTATTATAAAAGTGCCTTGAACACTTATAAAATATATAAATAAAAGAGCATATGATAGTCATTCACCAGGAGGCTCGTAGGTAGAAACTAAATAATAATACAAATGGATCCATCCAAAGAAAAAAAAACAGGTATCAGAGGGACAAAAAAGGAAGTTAATATTGAATTGTCATCCAGTTCCAAGCTATGTTTAAAGTTTCCAGTCTGTAGCTCATACAAGTTTTGTACAGAATCGAGCGGACAAACAGACTCCAAAGCTAGTTAATAAAAGCATGTTAAAAACAAGAATTTTGAGATCATTTTTCTGTTCAAATTGCTCCTTTTGTAGGAAATAATAAAAATTAATGCAGTTGAATACACTTTTAACGGCAGAGATCATTAAAATTTGTAACAATTTTCGTCGTAGGTGTTTTCAAAGCCACAAAAGCGCTAGGTGGACTACCTATAAGCTCTCTTTTGCCCATAATATTTAGAAGCAAAACAATTGAAATTTCGGCTTTTAAGGGAACAATTGAAAACAAAGTTTACTCCCTAAGTTATCAAAGAGTAAAAATCCTTGGAGAAGCCATTGAAGAAGCTTTCATGGGAATCGATAGCGTGCTATTAGAAATGCTTCACTCTCTGTATTGAAACGATTCAACTTAAGAGGCTAATAATTGATATGGGAATAGAGTCTAAACAATTTAAAATATTTGAAGACAATTAAGGCTGCATAGCTGTTATTAAAAACCCAGAAAACAACAGAAGGGTAAAGCATATTGAGTTGAAGTACCATTTTATTTCAGAAAGTATAAAAACAATAACATTGTCATTGAGTATGTAAGCAGTAAACTACAGTTAGCAGTGAACAAAGTTCAATTTTTATCAAACCGTAAAGGGATAATATACCATTAAACATGAAAAGAAGAAGTGTGTTGGAAGTCGATTCTTTTCTTATTTAGAAACTGTATTAATGTATAGATATGTACCTTGCTTGCATGTATGAATAACACAAAACGTGTATGTGTGATTCATAGTGCACGAAAAACTGACAGCAATGAGGTGTGGATGTCAAGATGGCGAAGAATGAAAAATGTAAGGTTGAGTTTGTAAAAGAAGACATAGTCTTTAAGTTGAGTAATGAGCTCTTTTAATGAACTCAGTGAAAATAGAATAACAACAGATTTGTTGTCAAGGTTCTTAACCTGGTTTAGCAGGCCAATTTGTTTGTTCAGAAGCTCAATTTTTAGTTTTTGTTTAATCACAAATGCAAAAACCTTTTGACTCGAAATAGGGTCTTCATTAAGGGCATCTTCGAAATCAGGATCTGCAGATGGCGATTAAAAATTGATGCAACATTCAAATGCATCTTCGTCAATATTTACTTGCTTGGATGATATCTATTACCACGCTTAACGCAAGTCACTACTCCACTTTACATTTTTACTGTGATACCCAGCGGACTCGTGTTGCCTGTTACCCGCCATTTAGCGGAACTGAAGGGAAGGAAGAAAGAAAGGATTACTGGGCCTGAAGGAGGACCCACTGACACATGATAAACTGAATTTGAAATTGTTTTTATATGGACATGGAAATCCAACGATTATTCAATATAAGTTCTCGAACTAGGTTAGAAGAGCCTCTACATTTGGACAAGTGTCTCCGTTCTCGGTTGACCGCGGTGTCCTCTTCGAGCGACATTCTTGCGCGTCACTTAGGGGACCCCAAAATTATTTTGTAAATTACCCCGGGCCKTTAGGGACCAGTAATGTGATTCGTATTGTGGCGAACGGTCGAGTAATGGATTCGCTGTCGTAAAGAATCAGAGACGCGGGAGACGTCTGGCGTTTTATCGGTCAAGCTCGCGAATATCGCCGAAGAAATATGAACAGGGCGACCATAATTTTTTATCGTTTATAGTACGGGGCGCGTCATGAATATAATGCATCCTGAAATATCTTTCTCGGTTAAGTAAATTTATCTTTAATACTTTCGAAAGCGACGTTGTGAATTTCAAACCAGTGACGGCCGCTGTGGACGAGACAGGGGTAATCCTTCTTTGTGAACCCGGCCTGAGTCGATTCGTTTAATTAGCTAGACAGTAGCGTTCAATTCTTGCCCTCTAGCATTTAAAAAACATTATCGTGCCGGAATTATTTCAATTTTTGGAAGAAATGAGAGGAAAGGAAACGCCGTCAGTCTCTCCGGGCTGTTAACGGAATTAATGCGCATTCTAATGGTTTTAAGTGTTAAACCGTAATAAATCGCGGACGGTCCATTTAACATCGAATAAATAAGCAAGACAAACGAAGAAAAACGCCCTCTTAACGGGGCGAGGGAGCTAAATATTAATACCGCATTAACGTGTACATATCGACCTAATTCGTGCCTCCGGTTGGCGCAGTTTCCACAAATCAAAGACAATATTATGGTAGGGAAGACTCCGGAAGTTAGCGAAAGGGCCCGTACCCCTGCGGTACAACCGAATGCAATAATGAGCCGTCCTCCTAATTAAACCGAACGTTTGTAGTTTGCGCCAGAGCGTTTAATAAGGATCGAACTAATTAGCGGCGCGCCTGTCTCTTTTTTGTTCCACATGCAAAAGCAAACCCGCCGTTTTACAAGCTGATGCACCGCACCGCACCTGTCAACCTGCCATTGTCGCGCTTATGAGTGGCTCAATCGGATCTATTTATACGTTAAAAGCCCGTTTGCGTCACCGTTGCTTCCTAATAAATGCCTGTGGCGGGGGCGGAAAATCGGAGGCACGCCTGATCTCTTCAACGTGCAATGGAAATCTTTGTCAAATTCATACGCGCATAACTGAGCGTGTTGCTTTCAGCGAACAAAATATTACCGCCCACTACAAAAAAACACATTTTTAAAGATGTGCTTCGTGAATCCGCCGGTTGCGGTCAATAAATATGACCAGGTATATAATATCTCAATTTGGATGGGCCTGCCTTGTCGAATAGCCTAAGTGTACCTTGCTAACTTTGGTGGAAGAGAAGTTAGCTAAACAAAACCGGGTTGTGTAGGGTTTCTATAAATGAATCATGCAACGCGGGCGGTGTTGATTTCTGAATTCTTTGTGCCGCCTTTTTGTAACTGCTGCCAAGCTACAATATGCACGGCTATAGTAGTTAAAGGTTGCAGATCAATGTCACACTACAGCACCGAAATGTGAAGTTTCTGCCACCTTATAGTTAATTATCCCACAAAGCACTACAGAATATATAGAAAGTTAATTATTGCCTGAAATTTGTTTTTAATTAACGTCGATCATATTTTAATGTGTTAACAGGCATAAGAAGAAATGAGAAAGTATTGCCAGTCTTGACCGAGATTTGAACTCGGGACTTTTTGAACAGTAGTCAAWCGCTCTGCCACTGAGCTATCAGGGCCCTAGAATCGAGCCTATGGATCTTTGTTTCACAGTAGCGGTTTTATAAGCACTTATGCTTTTAGGTATTTACTTGTATTATTTAACTAGTAAAGTGTACATCTACGATATTCTTTACGTGTAGTCAATAAAATCTAGGTCGTTCATAACAGGCCGGCAGGCGGCGAACGTGACGTCACAAGACCGGTCCGAATTTCTACAGTGGCTTTACTTAGCTGTGTCTAAAACACAACTCGCGAATAATTCAAGCTTATCTTAACTAAGCGAGGCAATTCCTTATATAGCATGTCTAGCATTTCCTTAAGCATAAGCATCTGAACTATTGTATAAGCAGGTATTTGATAAATAAACGTAACATTGCTTAACGTTTCAAGAAAAACATAACTTGACTTGCCTCTTCTCGTATTCGGTTTCTTGCAGAGCACAAAACTGTCAACATTAGTTATCAGTAAATAAGGCCTAAGCTTGACACGAAACGTTTAAATTGGCTGGCGAATGCAAAAAATCCTGGATAATAATAATTGTACAAGTGTGAAATTGTAAATAATTTGTAGTATTGTAGTTATCTATATCATAATAAATCAGATTACTTTAAATAATATTTCATGAATTTACCAATCCAAAATTAAAATCCGGTACGTGTACCTCTTACGTAAAACAACTAACACCATAGAGATTGCTTCAAAGTAATCGTGCTTTATTCGGACAGATGTTTAAATGAGTAAATAAAATAGATAGGTTCCGATACAATCCAAGATCTTGCGCTAAGATGCTCAAGTGCAAAAACTGTTGTAAACGACCGATTTACTTGCAAAATACTTTTATTGAATCAAATAACAAAAATAAATAACACCATGAAGTGAACCGTACGAAAGCCGGGCCGAGACTGACTTCTCCACCCAGCTTCCATCATACGAATCTCCGACCTTAGTGGATAGTACCATTATTGATTTACTGGTTAAAGAGCTCGTAAAGAAATAGTGGCTTAAGTGACATAAGTCGTATGTCAAATACAGTGAATCCGACCCATCGGTTGTTTAATTTGGACGCACGTAACACTATGTATTATGGTACATAAATATATTATTGTATCAATGTATATAATATAAAAGACATAACAGTTATAAAAATAATTTAATATACACATAAATACACTTAACAAGAGACAAACTTTTAAGAAAACGAAAATAAAATACAGAACACAAAAATGTAGTAATAGTAAACAAGATTTAAAAAAGCCATTTCGGCGAAAATCTAGCACATTTTACCTGTATCGTCGAGATGTATTTCATTTCATTTCTTATACTTAGAAAGCAAAAAATAAATACATATTAATCATCCGTTATTGATCCGTTAAGCCGTCAAGTTATGAGAGAGACATCCAGGCGGACAAAATGCGGACAGTAGCGTCTTCGAAAAATGCGCTAACAGAAATACATAAACTCTGATATTTAAAAAATATAGTTACTTAGACGTAGATATTTATGAAAGTGTCCCAACGTTTTTACCTCCAACTGTACAACGTATATAGGTATGTACTACAATGCTTCTTACGCCCTTACTTCTTCAGTAGAGTTTCAAGTGACTGAAATAAAATTCGACTCAACATAAATACCAAAACTAAATACGGACATCTTATTTTAAATTATACTAATGCTACTAGAGAAGTGATAAAATTAAAAAAATTGAACACCCTGCTAACGAGACAAATTGGCATGTACATATTTTAGTTACCTATTCATTATTCGCATGATTTATATTCACTAGCTAGCGGTTGTTCAATGTTCCATACTTTATGAAAAACACATAAAAAAAATCTTTAAACACTTAATAGATTAGCGACTTTTTTTATTTTATTTGATGTCTACGAACGTGTCTTAAATTCGTCATTATTAATAATAAGCCAAATACATGTTGCAGTAAACTTTGATCTGTATTATTAAATACCATTAAGTATAGGACAGTGCTCAATGAGCGGTTTTTAGCAGTTTCCCACTATTCTCTCGTAATAAGTGCACATGACTACTAAAAGAGTATATGGGAGTTCTGTGCGAAGCGGACCGATTTTGTGACGTAGCCATCGAGAGAGATAGTGCTACATTACGGCCTGTTATTATGAACCGCCTAGTTAAAATACTACGCTTGTTACCTGGAGGCTTACCACAGACGAGACGATACAATATTCCGTGTGATACTCACCTGACTTACAATAATAGAAATATTTGAGATAGAGTGACAGATTATCGTGGCCGACAATAAAATCTGCTGAATGCAGTTGTCATAGGAATATTAACTCAAAGTGTAGATCGTATTTCGCTCCACATAAATATGTATATCTATGAGCTAAATAGTTTAACTGTGAGTTTATTTTGGCTTGAATACAGCGTTATACAATTCTGGGCAGCGGACCGGTTAATCTTGATGGACTACCCAACAAGACATAAAACGGTGATAAGTATGAAACATATTAACCTCTTAATGCACTTAGAAAAAAATGATACCATTATTTGTTTTTCTGGGATATTTAATCAATACCAGTTTGTTTTATATTGATTTATTGTCCAAAAGTGTATGGTCAATGTAGAACACCAAATTTTGGAATATTTTGAGATTACTAGTCAATTTTTATTTCGATATCCGGAAAGGAAACTACCAAATAGATGCGCACTGTCGAATTAATAAGAATTTGCTTTTAGTTCTTTTTAGCCAACACAGAAGCTTACTCTTAGAACCATATAAAAGAATATATAAATTCCAAAGAATACTAATCAGCTATACAAATACCCTTGTCCAGTAGGTACTAATCTACATCCTGGGGATCAGATGAGGTACATTCCAGTAAATAGATAGATGCAATAACAGATTCTTGTCTAAAAAACAGTAACAAATATTTCTTATCTTGTGGATATTTGAMACACCCGAAAATTTGACATAGACACGTGCCTCTTAAGTCAACTCTGAGCTAAAATGAATATGACAAAGATTAATCATGCAAAGTATATTTATCTCACTGGTTTTTGCGTGCTTACCGACCGTATTACAGTGATCCCCAAAATACGGCGTGGACTCGTCAAAAGCATCACGGCCGATTTTGTTTTAATTTGTCGTATTTCGTATTAGGAACACAGATCAAACCTAATCCCGAATAAATACCTAGAAGTTTTAAAGATATCTATACCAGAATTTCTAACAATGCACTGGCACATGAAAACGAAATTTATTTTCAACAGGATGAGGCTCCTGTTTGTAGTTTTCAAAAGGTCAGATCAACTTTGGTTAAAATTTCTAAAACGGCTTAAAAGACCTCTGAGATACAAGGGGTGCCCGAAAACATAATCCATAAATATGCTGTGTTGGCGGTACCTCTCGTTTCAAAAAAGAGGCACAGGTTTGCGAAAACAGCACCCATCTATATTTACTAAAAGCGAGGTAACCCAGCAACCAATATGGGACACGCTGTACTTCTTTCTCAACAGTTAATGCGAAAGGTAGAGATAGGTGTAACAGTTTAATAGGCTTTTTAAGCAACTTTACGCCCTGATTTTTAATAGCATCATTTCGAGCCAGGTAAATAGCAGACATAAAGAACGCAATCGATTAAATAATTAACAACGAGCATATATTTATCAATTAAAATTATAGGCTCCAGTAAATGTAAGTATTAAATGATTAATTAATTACAGAACAGTTTGTTCGCTTTCCACTACACGAATCGCCAAACAAAAATAAATCCAACGCAAATTAAACACGTAACTCGGTCTATATACACGCAAACATATTTTACGTTATTAAAGGGAGGGGGCGCGAAATTTATCATTTTGATAAATGCAAACAGAGGAACAATTGTTTGTGAAAACTCACTTAAGTGGCACCATTAAAACAGGGCCGACGTTTTCTGCGGTACGGCAAGCAGCTGAGGCCCGCCTGACCATACATAATACAACTCAAACTTACTAACAGGAAGCAGTTAGTTTGCGTGTAAACGTTCTGTACCACAAAAGCGACGAACCGACTGACAACTAATATGAAGCACCCGTTTCCGCGCTGGCTTCTGCGGTTGTTCACCACGTTTTTATGTCGCCGTGAAAACGAAAGCGCTATGGCGACACCCGACAGCGCTGGCGATTTGTGCCCCCGCAAGCTGGCATAAAAAATAGAACACATACGGTAATTACGGTTGGTAAGGTATGACGTCGAGAATGTATGAAATTTTTCAAGACCATGAATATGAATATGATTCTTTCTAATTCATGCTCCTGTTAAGCTCCTTTCGAATTGATATCATCTGATGCAGCTATCATCTCTATTTCTTTTCTTCTTTCTTTCTTCTTCGCATTGTAACATAGTCGGATATAAAAAAGGCCCATACTGAAAGTTTCAGCAAACGCAGAACACAGTATTGAATATCAGATGTTTCGAAAAGTAAAGAAAAACGTTTTCGCGATTCAACACTCTTGGATGCCATTTTCTATAATAAACCTGAGCAAGTTGCATCTTCAGGAGTAATAAATGCCGACTTTATATCTGATCATTCTTTCACTTTTTGTATTTTGAAACATGAAGTCACTAAATTGCCACCTAAAACTATTACTTATAGAAATTATAAACAATTCGCATATGATAACTTTCTGAGAGACCTTGAGAGTGTAAAATGGGATGACGTTTATTACATTAATGATATTGATAGCAAAGTCGATTTTTTGACTAGTAACATTAAAAATCTTTTTGATCGGCATGCGCCCTACATTTCTTCTCGTGTCACTAAGCCATTGCTCCATGGCTAATGATGTCAGAACGGAATCGGGCGCTTTCAAAGTTTAAAAGAACTAGGGACCTACTAGACTGGAATCACTATCGCATCATGCGTAACGTGACGGTTTCAGCAATTAGGAGTGAAAAACAAGTCTTACATTCTGCGGCCGAGCGATCTCGCGACCCTGGGCTGCTTTGGAGGACTGTAAAGCACTTAGGGATTAAAAATAATCGCTGTACAGATATCCCTTTGCACCTTCGTAATCCTAACGACATTAATCATCACTTTAGTTCTGTATTCTCAAGCCTTAATAATCGACGTTCAACCACTGCTCATTATACTTCAACTAAATACAAAGAAGACTCTTCATTCTCTTTCGTACTTCCTGACATAGACGATATTAAAAATATAATATCTAAACTTAAGCTTTCTAGTCCTGGGTGGGATGACATTTCTGCGAAGATGATCAATTTCTGCTTGCCAAAACTTGCTCCTCATATCACACATATAGTTAATTGTTGCCTCGAAAGCGGTTACTTCCCAATATCATGGAAAACCTCGGTTATTATACCCATTCCAAAAATAAACAATCCTGCTAACATTAGAGACCTTCGTCCCATAAGTTTAGTACCTACATTTCAGAGGTTTTCAGAGAAATCAAAGTACTGCCATGGTATTGTTGAAAGTCCTGGACGATATAATAAGAGAGCGTGATAAGGGCAACTGCACGACTCTCGTTTTACTTGATTTTTGTAAAGCGTTTGATACAATCGATCATGAGCTAATGTGTTCCAAATTGTCTTACTTTGGACTTAATGCAATCGCATGTAGATTTTTGTGTCTTACTTCAAAGTTCGAGTTAATGGTCTTTTTTCTGATAAAGTGCCTGTTACTAGTGGTATGCCCCAAGGGTCGGTACTGGGACCCCTTCTATATTTAATATATACTTCCGATATATTTTGCCGTGTTAAATTTTCAAATATTCTAGGATATGCTGATGACACCCAACTGTACCTATCCTTTAAGATGTGCGACACAACTACCGCATGCGAGCAGCTTGATTGCGATCTCGACTTTATCTCTAAATACAGCATAGACCACAATCTTAAACTAAATGCTGATAAATGTAAGGTCATATGCTTTGCGCCTGCTGTAATATCTCAATTGGTTAAATCACAAATGAGTATAGCTATTGAAGGTGTATTCATCAATATATGTTCTGAAGTCAAGAACCTTGACACCCACGTCTCTTTACTCATTAGAAAATGTTATTTCATTCTCAAATTGCTATACAGTAGCATGGATATAATAACTTCAAAACTCGCAAAAAGCTTGCAGAAACCCTAGTCCTGTCATTGCTTAGCTATGGTATAGTAGTTTTCCTTCCATGTTTAAACTCAAGAACACAAAATCAGATCCAAATGATCCAGAACAGTTGTTGTCGCTTTATATACAGTCTAAGAAAGTTTGATCATGTTTCTGCCAAGATCAATGAACTTAAGTGGCTGAAAATGTCTAATGTCTTCKGCTTACAGTTGCTTTCCCTGGTACATAGAGTACTGCTTACCGACTCTCCGTCGTATCTAAGAGAAAAATTGGAATTTAGAAGTAGTGTTCACCAGCTTGGTTGCGCTTCACCTCCTCGTCACTCGATATGCCTAAATAGTGTACGTCATTATGTTTCAGGTCCTTTACGCAAAATGCTAATCATTACAACATAACCGCTTCTGTAAGGACTTGCTGCTTTTCAAGAATATACTTGTTGAGCTGCAAGAGTTTTTACGTTTATGATTGTTGAATTTTTACTTCCACATCCAACGGATGGGAAGTATTGTATCGCGAAAAAATTTTCATTAATTTTTATTTGCTCATTCGCTTTAAAATGGTTGAAACGCAAAAAAACAAAATTTGAACAAAAAGAAATTTCTTGTCTGTGTGTCTGTGGTTTTGTTTGTGGATTAGTAGTATAACTGCGAGTATTATCCGTTCTTATAAATTTTCGGTGCAGCAAACTGTTTAGAAGATGTTAGCAAAAAAGCGTCACTTAAGAAAACGGTTTTCCTAAATGTCTCTGAATATATTTAATACATTCAAAAATGAAAATTCCATCAGATAGGAAATAAAATTTCACACATAAATTTTATTTATTTTTTTTTGATTTATCGAAAATTTTAACATTTTCGAAATATTTCCAAAAACCTATTTTGGACTCTGCTCATACGATTTTTTTTAAATTTTGGTATTATATAGAAAATCAAATTTCTGATCAGAAAGCGCTCTTGTAATTTTTTGTTAGGTTAATAATTTTCGAGTTATTTGGAAAAGACCCATTTTAAAAATTTATATATTTTTGCTAATATCACGAGGACTGTTTGTCTTATGTGTAGAGAGAAAAAGTGCTCAAAACCTGATTACTAATCGTGTAGTATAAGAAATAAAAACGTAAATGTCATTTTGACAATTGGATGCGGAAGTAATGATTCAATTTGCAGCGATTTTTCTATAAATGGATTTAAACGGAACAAAAATACGATAACCTTGAACGAAAATTATCTTCTTTTTTTAAATTTTATGTAGTTATTTTAACATTAATAGTTACGTATCTTATCCCACAATTGTTATATTTGCACCAATTTTGCTTGATTGTAGCTTAATAAACAAATTTCATTTGATTGAACTGCGCCTTCAAACTGCCCAGATTGTTCCCATGAACGTAATCCAGAATCATTGAATCTGAACACAACATGACAACATAACTGGCATTTAGTGATAAAATTATATCTATTGAGTACATCACAAAATCATAATACAGCTCACTGTGTGTCAAACTTACATCTAGAATACCTCAAGGTAGTATGCTGGGACCTCTACTATTTATAATATTTGTTAATAACAGTACAAGGATTTCGCTTAAACCGCAGAAATATGAAACATATGATGAGGAAAAATGAGAAAAATTTCTATTAGCGTCGATTCGGAATTTAATTATTAGGTGGACGGTATTAGAAAATCTATTTTAACTGAATGGCAACAACTTACCACTCACTTCCGTTGTCCTCCGTGTTCCTCTTCCTTAGGTAATCTAGGGTGGTCAGAATAGGAGACAAAGGGATTGTAGAATACCACCGGATTTCGGTTAATTTTGCTGGTATATTTCAACGCGATGTATGGTTTCGGTGGCAAACAATTTGACCAACTTTAATATTATGCCCGCGCATTGCAAGTGCTTACGATGCATTTAAATTTGCACGAACAGAACGCAAGTTATGATTTTTAAAGTTTTGGGAACGTAATTTGGTGTAGTCCTTATATTCCATTATATAAGGGTCAAGCTATCCCTCGTATTTGGGACGCCTTGTATGAACCTCTGGGGCAAATCATTAAGGTCGCTTCCGCGTCCACGAGCTTCTAGTTAGGAACATATTGGTCTACGGCCGCTCGGAAGCTGACTGCATCCTTGGACCGCTACTTTTTCATCAGAGTAAACAACTAAGGCAAGCCGGCAAATTCGGTATGCCGCTGGAGGTCCATTTCGGTTTAATCTAAAATAATAAACCTGCTGATGCACGCTCCGGTACACAGCTAAAGGACAATGCACGTGGCCGGCGGGGGAATCGCGGCTTCACCTGGAGGAATGACCGTCGCGAAAGAGGAAGCTATAAAGCTGGGTTTTCTAATCTCATAATTGTGTTTTTCCTCTTGTCGTTCGGATTCGTATGCCAGTGGAATACGTTCGGAATTTTGTTATTAACATAGTAGACAGTGTATGAAAAACTGTTGTATTAACAGGAATATCAGACCATTAATTTTAGAGGTTATCCTGCTGCTGTAACACCACACTGTTATCAATTTTATCACAGCGGATGTTTAAGGAATCGGTAAAGTAACGCTCGGCGATATAGATGTATTAGAGTCGCTTTGTACGGGGGCTTCAAGGGCCTAGGGTAGGTTGAGCCGAAACTCAAATTCTGCTAGGGAGCGCCACCGGTTATTTTCATCGAATTTCGTTCTAATAACGTGCTATAACGGAGTTTTCTTGTTTGGGCACGATTTGTATGCTGCCGTTCAAACAGCAGGCAGACTGAGTTTGTATAATTGAGATGTCCTTACTATTTTCTAATAAAACGGCTACTGTGGGAACATGAGGTTAAAGATCATATTGAGATGAGGACGATAGAATCTATGTAAAACGACTAAAAAAGTCAACTTGTAAATGAAATGTTACTAGTATTGCATAGAAGATAACTAAAAATTGATATCTAATATACTCAAAGGTGAGACAGTGTGGAACTGATATCAATTATAATTATTCAAAGTTTTTGCAGAGTACGATAATTATACAAATTATTACATATCTGATTTTATTTTGGTTTAGCGAAATTATTTCAGGTAGAAAAGGCTTGTAAAGATAAGGTATACCTACACTGTAGATAAGTAATAGCAGTAACGGTAAACATTCTATAATTAATAACTATAAAAACGCTGTAAAAATGGCACTGACGTACCGGTCACACCTGTAATCTATATCAAAGTTTACCCTAGAAAAATCCGTACGACACAGTCAGACAATTTTCTTGCAACGTTTTTACAAATAGTACAATAACTTCGTCAATTAGGTGTTTTTCATGAAATAGCTAGAGCTATTTCAATATTAAATTCGCCCGAAACTACTCTCTTGTCACTAACGGTCCAATCACTGTATGTAGGTACACAACATGAAATTGTGTTCACAACAGCTTGCATGTTATGTAAACACAAAAATATTAGCGTAAAGGTAATCAAATAATCAAATTTTAAATTAACAGCTTAAACATGAAATTCTTGCTAGACGACTAATTATCAACGTTCTGTGTTTTTTACTTTTATTGCAAATTTAAAGCGCCTTATTCTTCGTATAGCGCCGAAATATTGCAAAGTATTTAAGGGTGAAGTGCAATAAATCTTATCATTCACCAATGAGGGAACGCCTCGGGTCAAGTTCTTTGCAGACCTCTCAGGATAGGACGAAATCTACTTTACGACAGGCAATTAGGTATTACTAAGAGCGGTTACCTGTGTGGGGCGTGAAATTATGCATTTTTGTTATGTTTTTTTGATTTAACTCCTACAAAATTTTACATACAAAATTGATTTTTTGTCTACACATTCTTGTGTTCAATTCCAAGGGCGCTTCATTTTATTTTTTCCAAAACTTTATTGATGAACCGAAATATACGCATATTACGCAAATGCTAAAACAAAAGTCGCTTTTTAACAAAAATTTTACGGAAAAATTAAATATACGCAATGCAGTGCCCTAGAGATTTGTACATATCAAAAAATTCGTTTTACATGTAATAGCATGGGCAGAAACGGGCTACCCTACACCCTTAAGGAAAAACGTTTGCATTATGCTAAATGCTAATAGTGATAAGACAACATCAACTTTAGGAGTAGAGAGGTAATAATTACCTTTACCAATGTCTTTCGCGAGACCTGCTCCAGCTGAGTACGACTCAAGTACGACTTGCACTAGGTGGTTCCTTAAGGAAGGCGGTGCGCCTGCATCTGGTCTGGTCAATCCACTCGAACCCTACGACTAGTTTCCCCTTGTTGAAGTTCCGCAGGCACGGATGTTGAGTAAATTGATAAAAGCACACTGCGTGCGTAACAGGTATTAATGAGAGCTAATGTCCTCAGTGCCACCTAAGCGGAACATTGCATATTAGGTAGGTTACAACTGTGGTAACCACTTGCGACCTAGTATAAGGTATCTGTCGATGCAGTGTTCCGCTTAGGAGCTCGCCATCAGCTACGGATTCTCCTGTCTCTCATCGAACGCGCGCAGCGTTAAATAGATTATTAATAAACTCGACATGAAGCTGTTGACGAATGATGTGTAGTTCGTATTCTTACATGAATACTGGCGAATTACACACCATGCCACCACTGCTTCTTGTTGCCAGCAAATATTTGTTTGGAGGTGGTCATCCTAAATAAAAGACGAAGGTTGGAGAGAAACTGCCTCCTAGCGTAGAACAGGAAACAAAATAGTCGTATCCAGAAGTTGTTAGTCACCGTAAGCGATGCCGAATCGCAGAGATCGATATTAATACCTCTCCGAATTCCCCTGAAATGAAACTCTGGAATGAACTAATCAAATTTTCTTTATCCGGTAACTCCGGGTCCAGCGAAAGGCTGCCCTGTGTAAAAAACGCTGATGGATAACCGCAGAGGGTCATACGGTACACTTTCATCAAACATTTATCGAAGCAAGTTCGTGTGTGTGTGTATATGTGTGTGTGGGGGGTTACGAGAACTTCTTGCGGGATTTAATTATTCAGGCAAGGATTCGGTTTATTTGTACATAATAAATTAAACACACTATCCCGGGGTTGTTCGTGGGCGTGGCTCGGACGTATTGTGCGGGTGTTAGCGCCTACAAAGAGATTTCATTGTAGTAATTAATTATACTTACTATGGAAGTTCGCATCTTTGTTCTGAGGTTGTGTGTTGCAGATTCGGCTCGTTAGTCAGCATCACTTGCTGGGGAATGCGAGCTCGTGCGAACACCCGTTGCCACCAACCTTGTCACTCGACGGGTAAACTTACGTCATTACGCTATTTGTAAAATCGTCCGCGAGCCCAACGCAGTAAAAAGACCCAGGGATGGTAGAAATGGAGGATTGCTCACTTCTTATCCCGCAATGTTGGCTGTATTCACTTGAGCCCGTGACGTCATCGACAGACCGCAGCACTGGCCAAATCTTTCTCGTTCCCATTCGTAAAGTTGAAAGGTGGTTTCTATAATTGATTTCAGCATCCAGGGCGCTTATGGAAATTATCGATTAAATCAATTTGCCACCTCTCAGAAAAGTGAACACAACTATTGCTTTGACGTATACTTGCCATCTGTCAGACTGTTCAATTATTTGATATATTTTAGTGTAAGAAAACGCGTGGGAGTGTGTATTCTCAACATATTCTGTAGTGTTTTATGGGATAATGTTGATTATAAAGTTATTAAAGTTGTTAAGGTTGCAGCAAGCTTACATTTCGGAGCTGTGGGTGACACGGTTTCGTATAACTTCTAGTTTATGTATCGTATTTGTGAGGTTGTGTTAGCTGCACTACACAAAGCTTCCACAGTGCAACAGGGCAAGTCTGTAGACTGTAGAGGGTACCATTACCATAAGCCTACTATACCAATACTTATTGTTATTTCTTACATTTGAAAGAAAACTAGCAGCGTAAATTGTTAGAAAATCTTTGATCTGCAACCTTCAGTACTATCGCCGTGCTTATTGTAGCTTGGCAGCAGTTACAGAAGGGCGGCACAAAGAATTCAAAGTCCGCGTTACATGAAACATTTATAGAAACCCTGTACGTGTTATGCATATACCATTATAGGATGGACATGTCATAATTCCAGCACATATCAAGCTGGCGCTGAATTGGTGGCGGTAAAAAAGTTTATCTGCAAAAAGTTCTCCAATTGGGGTAGTTTGATGCAATGGAATGTGGCACTGTAGAGTATTAACGTGTGCATATTAAAATTGAAGCACTGCGTGAAAAAACGGTTGCCGAAATTTGAGGTGCTTTACATGAAGCTTCTCAAGAGTCGTGTATGGGATACTTCAACAGTAAATCGTTGGAGTAAGCGTTCCAGAGAGTGAGACCAATGTTAAAGGCGACCAGAGAAGTTAAGGACCTCATACTGCTACCGACAACACTTCTGTTGCTATTGTGGCTACAATAAATGCGGAAGAACGCATGAACATACAATCAATAGACAAATGTATTTGTCTTCTTGTCTTGTCTTAAGTGCATGATTCAAAAAATGTAGACGAGATCTGAAAGACAACGGCGTAATCCTTTTGCACGACAACGCTTGATCGTATAAAGCAGTGTCAGCCGAAGGAGTTTTCGAGAAGAACTGCTAGGAATTCTGCCACATCCACCGTGTAGCCCTAGCATGAATCCTCCATATTTCGTTCTGTTCTTCTAGTGGGAGGCAGAATTTTGTGAAATCCGATTTACTGACTTGGAAGGATGGAAGGCCTGCAACAGGATGCATTCCATCTGCTGAAATGTTGACAGTGTGTTTTGGATTTTCAAAAGGATTATATTGAAGGACTTTGCAATTTTGAAAAATCTCTGTTTTGTTTGTGGTGTAGCAAAATGGTTAGTTTTTCAGCAAAAAGATAGATTTTGTTAATTCTGTTCGTTTTGGGTACTCTCATAAATTGGTCAGGCAATAGTGCATTGTTAAAAAGACTCAGTTATTGCAGTTCAGTCGGGATATTTAATTGCAACCAGATGGAGGAAGTTGGTCCTGTTCCTAGAAGGATCTGGCCGTTATGGCTCGGTTGTGATTGGGGTACACGACCTAAAAATTACGATGGAACCCGCGAAACCTCTCAGTTTATAGTAAACTTGGTAATAGTTGATAGAAATGATTGATTCGATTGCTCACTCTCCTCAGAATATTAAGTAAGAATTTAGTTACTATTGGCAACCATGTGAAGTTTTGCCTCAAGTTTTCTTCACATGTTGCACATTGGAATGAAGGATGTTTTGTTATAGTAGTCAAAGCCGTTGCCATATCGCGTGGTATCTTAACTTCAGATTCGGGATATCCACGAATTATATAGGTCTAATTAGAATTGTTTAGCTTTGGTTAGCTTTGATTTAGATTTTGATAATTTAACAACTGGACAGTTGTTTGTTAACGAAAATATGACCAGTGCCTCGCTTAGAGAATAGAAAGTGGGGGTGGTTTTGACCAATCAGGTCTCAGTTCAGAAGTTACGAATCTTCAGTATAGGTATCGGAAGCAATGTAATTTCTAGTCTAGCTCGCGATGTATAGAAAAATGTTCAGTAAAGTCAGTTAATAAGTCTTGTAAGTTAGATTAAAAGATGGGTTAGTCACACGTCCTGGTATTTAAAAAGTTCTTTATTGATTAGTTCAAACTCGTGTATAGGTCAAAATTGTTAATTTCACGGGTGAAGGTCATATTCTCGTTCATTGAGTATCATATCGTAAAGAATATTTGGGAGGTACAACAGTTTTGTTGAATACATTTTATTTTGTTCATTATTTCCATTAACTAATTAATTGTTAAATATATTTGTTGTTTGAAATGTAGCTCTTTCATTCTTGCGTGAAATGATTTGTTGTGCTTATGTGTAAGTTTGGTAGCAGCGTTCGAATAAAGGTAGGACACACACTTTTTTTTAGTTTGTTATAGTTCAGTTACAACTGAATTAGATTCCACGCAATTACTAGAATCCGCGAACTCGTTTAATCGGTAAGCATCCCCAGTAATTAGTATCGGCCAACCATTGTTATTTGTGACGGGGATCTTAGTATTGGCATTTAGAGCTTGCAGTGTGAAATTGATATGAAAAGAGTGGATACATCGGGACAAGTGAGCGGATAAATAAATATACATACTAGCCAATTTGTTCTGCTTATTTTACAGAACATGATTATGAACTGGTTTGTACTATTAATTGTACTTGTGATTTAAAGTAAATTATTCTTATCTACGAAGAAATTGTTGAAGAACAAACGGCAGTATCAGCAATATATCTTCCGAGTGTAAAGCAGGACGAAAAGCTATTTGGCTTATGTTATTACTTCGCCCTTAATAAACCAGATATTTATTTACTCGTTTGAGATTCGGGTAAGGTCTGTCAGTGACGTCACACGCTCTGCCGCGCCTGCACACAAAATTGACAAATTGAGCAATCTTTTTACATACCAACCTTGAAAAAGACCCACTCGCTTCGAGAAAGTCGTCGAGCGACTGACCGAAAGGGCGCATTTTAAACGAGACTTAATATCAGGAATTAGCGAAGACGGCGGCTCGGGCCTGATCCCCTCCAGAAATGTTAAAACACGACGTCGCAAAAACATGAGTTATTCCAGCGGTGCGTCAGACAGCGTTCACGTATTTTTGCTAGCGACTAATCCTGCTAGAGTAATGTGCATTAGACGGGGATTTCCCGGCCGCCCTGCGGGGCCGGGCCGTGCAGCCTCCTCGAGCTTTTCTACACGTGTTCCGCGCTCTCGACTTTACATGCATGTTATATTAAAATACATTGTTATGACAGCTCTGGGAGTATGCAACATATTTAACATGGTGCGCTCTCATTTCATATGCAAAACTGGATTCGCACGCTCAAACTGAGGTACCACCGGGGTCGGGAACGGATCCATCTTTCACCGAAACACGGTGCACGCCGTTCGGTTACGGCCGACGTGCCCGCCCGCGAGGGGCAGTTTCGCCGGCGGTTTATCACTCAACTCGAGGCGCACTGCTCAATTTGACGACTTACAGACAATTTACAATGAAGGTATCGATACCAAACCGACAAAAGAACTGTCTAAATATCGAAAAATCCAGCTGATATTTGTGGAATACAAATAGGAATTTCTTGAAAAATTCAAGTGGAAATGTGGGTTAAACGTATTAGAGTACTAACTCTTGTTTACGATATTTTAATGTAGTTGCATTGGTAGAGGCAGCGGGAGTCATATGAACAATCATTATAATATATATAATGGATCAGTCGATTTAGTAAGCTTTAGGTCTTTGAAAAGGTAAATTATAGTTCAGTTAGTAAGTATTATAGGAATTAATGTTTATTTTGTGGTATAAAAATTGGAAGAAATAATAATAAATGTAACCAGATCATTATGGTACTGACAACTGTATATGAAGTTGGTAAAAACCCAATGATTGTAGTCTCAACTTACAGCAAAAGAAAAGGACTTTCGGAGTTCAGATCAATTAAACATCTTAAACCTAGCACGCCATGGAAAACAGATCAAGCTTTGGGAAGGAGAAGAAGTCGAGCACTGTGAGATCGGGAAATATAGTTGGTTAGGAATCAAGCTGCCTCTACGTATTCAGCCATTTGTAAAATGTTGCTGCAGATGTACACAAATATGTGAATAATGAATCATGCTGGAACCAAATGTCAGCTCTATTTTGTAGGGGGCAAATGGTCTAATAAAAAACGTAAATAGTGTCACAATTTAGATGTTCATCAAATATAAAAGATCCCCCTTATAGAATATCATCTTAAACATTCATACTCCACTTATGTTAATTATATAACGTGATTTTGAAAACAATATATCGGGAGTATAATTAATTTTCTTTAAAAATAAAACCTTCAAAATCCGGATCCCATTCGGCCTCACTGACCGCACTTGACACCGTTTATCCGACATAACTGAACAATAATCTAGTGCACTGACCCATGTCAACCTGATAGCACTTATAAATAGTGCCGCAAGAATGGGTTTCTTTTAAATGACTAATGAATCGCCATACGTATAGATGTTTTTCAATACTTCATACTTCAAGTACAAATTCATTCTCTTATAAATTAAAAACTATCGTGAAAATAAAAAACCATAATCGTCATTTTTATTGAAACTTAACGAAATAACCTCATGGTATTTCTTAAAATGCATGTCTATGCTATGTTGTCTGCTCCGCAACCAACTGCAGATAGATCTATTTCGCTAGCTCATCAGTGCAGTTTAGGTCTAGTGCAGACACCACGGCATAGAACTGGTTTTGCCTATATACCAAAGCAATGGTATGATGTAAGTAAGAATTTAGACGGCAATGCCATCTGTGAGCATTACACTGACATGATGACAAAGCCACCTAGCTTAGGTATAAAAGAAAAGTCACCACAGAATAGAGTTTTGACTGAATCCGTTCGGTTACAGGATGGAAGGTTTCGAATGACGCTTTCACGAAAAATGAAGCACAACATAAGCCATTAACTCTTCGGAATTGTTGCGCTTCCGGTGTTTGAGTTAGGTCAGGTCTTATAATAACCTAAGAAGCTTCTTAGGTATAAGAGAAAAGTCACCACAGAATAGAGTTTTGACTATATCCGTTCGGTTACAGGATGGAAGGTTTCGAATGACGCTTTCACGAAAAATGAGGCACAACATAAGTCATTAACTTCTCGGAATTGTTGCGCTTCCGGTGTTCGAGAATGTTAGATAGTTAAAAAGCAGTGAATGCCGTGTTTAAGCGCGCAGCAAACTAAACCGGGTACTTTCGAGCTTTGTGTGAATTCAGCGGAGTGTGGGAAGGCGGCGCKGTTCGCATAAAAAACAAGAGACACACCGAGTTCGTTACCTTGATGCCTTAACACGTCTTGAATCATAATTAAGTAGTAAGAGAGCGGCCGTGATACGCTAACATATTCATGAAAGACCCGGCGCGACTCGTGACGAGCAAAATTGTGTATCTTTTGTCATGTCTATACGGCGCCATTGGCGTTTGCTGCGATTGCTTTGATCAGCTCGCGGTGTCAGTTTAGTTAATATCAACCGCCCACGGCCATTTATCTCAACGGGCTCGTTTTCAATTTGGCGAAATGCAGCACGAGATTAATATACGTTACAGCCGCCACGCGTCTTCGCGCTGTCTGACATCTGTTGCTGGCTGCTGCTGTACACGTCGCGTTTCTTGGAGATGCCATCTTAATGGAAACGAGGGACACCGCTGGGACTACCCGCTTATGGAACGCGTTGACAGGCAAGTTGAAAATTCTTCGCAGAAACGATATGATACTAAAACCTCACCCCGATATTGCACTCGTCACGTGGAACAAAATGACAATGGATTATTAAGGCATCAAGAACAGAACTGATTAATCCTATTTGCAACTGTTTAGACTGGCTCGTCCCGTCGAGGGCGTCCTCGACGTCGCGCGCTCGCAGCCGTATCGCAATCCGCACTCGCCTAATTTCAGCGCAATTAAAACATATCCATATTTATGAGGGCCGTGTTTTTAATATGTAAAGTGGTTGGCGTTAAATCGGCACGGGGGCATCCGTTCAGACGCAAAGATATCGCTAATCTGCATCCGGATGCGGCTTAAGCCTTTTTCCAGCGGACCGCCAAACGGCGACGGAAGTGGGGCGTCGCGACGACGAGCACCCTACAGGCGCTCGAGGGTGCTCGAGCCCTTCCCCGGCCCGAACCGCGTTCATCCGCGCGGAAGGCGTTTTCCACGTTTCGATGCAGCCGCTGCACTTACCCTATCGTTTTTCACGTTTAAAGCGACGATTTGTACCGTCGCCGCGCCGGAAAAGGGCCCGCGGATGCATGTACGAGACTAGGCAGATCACCTGCGCGCACACAAGATATTTCGCAAGATATAAAACGAAAACCTTGCCTAGTAAATTTAACAAAGAAGCACACAATCCCTAATGTTAATTAAATTTAGAACTTAGACGCAGCATATATTATTAATAAGCTGCCATTTCTTCAAAAACCCGAGATATACAGGTTTTCAAATTATTCTTGTTTTACTAAATGCTTCATTTCATACAAGTTTTACTTGAAACATTTTCCTTAAACCCAAAAATTAGCATCATATAACGTACACGGACCGAAAACAGAGCACCGCGTTTATACGAATAGCCCATCATTTAAAACAAATTTATAATTACTTATCCACTTATAAACGATGCCGATCCTTTTAGATATGGGCCATGATAACTGCGCTTTCCTAAATGCTTTCCAAAATATTGAAAAAAGATTGTTATGTAACTCATTAATGTTGCAACCTGTTATATTCTATTCGTCGTAGAGCTGGCGACGAATTTTGGAAACATGTCTAAGGCATCTTGCAATATCAAATAAATAGAATCTTAAACCGTGAGTCAGACAGATAGCTATCCTGGAATTTTTTCATCTTTTCCTTTAGCATATTTATAGTCCAGATATAAAAATCTCAGATATTTATTCGGGTTTAAAATATGACCTAACGCCTCTGCATGTTTTTAATTAACATACTTTAGGCCTTCTCGGGCTGTGATTAGCTGTAGATGACGTGTCTCAAGTTTACCAGCTGACTCGTACTTTCTATACATAACAGAGCAGTTTTTTTAAATGACCGTTCATTTTTATTTATTCTAAAAGTTTTTCAATTTAATTTTTGACTTTTTTAAGCGGGCGTGGGGAGCAGAACAATGAAAAAACCCGGCTGTGATAACATCTACACCCTGGATCTAATCGAATCRCAAGAAAAAAAATAAAGAAAGTGAAGAACGTAACTTAGGTGGGACATCATCATCCAAGTGGACATTATATCGAATATCACGTCGAAGAACAATAGTGTCGATTATCCATTGACAAACGGTGCCTTTAAAAGTTGCAGGGTTGTTACAATGAATTAGAATATGTTACAAAATACCTATAAGTAAACATCAGAGCAAATATACCATATATGTCAATACGAAAGCATATTTTAAAATCAAAGGTTAACCGTTAAATAGAAATTAAAATGTATAAAGTTAATGAAACACGTCTAACTAATATTATTGAAAAAAAGAAAAAAATATTGGTCAGTACAGCAGTTGCTTCTCATATAGGCATCTTTTTCCTTTGTGTGTACCTTTCGTACAACCGGACCGTCAAATGTTACAAAACTGCGCTTCCTATTTCACGTTGCTTTCATGGTGCGGGATTGAACCCTTTGCTCCTATCATTTCCATTACTACTCCCGTTTGTTTATTTATTACAATTTCTTTTTCCTTAGTGCTTATTGAGGCTGGTTTAGTCTGATAAAAAAACTAGTTACTCTCTTGTTAAATTCATCCATCATTTTTTTACACGATAGCTTCTAACTCTTGCTCTTCATTTCCTTTCTCTTCTTTCCATTTTTGTGAAACACTTGCTACTTTTTCTTTTTTTTTGCTTTGAGTTATTTGGGTTAATGGGGCAACTCACTGATGTTTACAGGTGTTTCCAATCACAGGTTGAGCATTTCAGGAGTGTCATGGCCGGTCAGTTGCATTAGTGGGTAGAATCGTCTTCACCGTATTTAATGCGCTTGAATTGTGCATTGTATTTTTTTATGTGGCCAAACAGCTAGCACAAATGACATTGCAACACTGAGTTTCTTATTCATAAGGGCTCAACTTCTACTATTAGCCTTTGTTGTGGTTTTCGACTTTGGAAATTCATCKTCCATGCTTTCCTCTACTTGGTCGTCATTTTAGATTTCCATAAATCTTCTTGCCTTGTTCGAGCTGGGCCCTTTGTCTTGCATTGTCGCCATATTGTCGATGAAAAGATCGAGTTCGTTTCCAAACTTCTCTTGTATCTTGGACGTACCTATAGAAGGTAGCTGCGTTGAGGTTTTAGATTTTCTCGAGGATCATTCGGCTGTCCTTCGTACTGATTGTTGCGACTTTGTTTCATCATCTAAGTCCTTGCCTAAGATAAAGCGAGTTAGTGCCACACGGACCGAAAATAGAGCGGCATCCCAATAGAAATTATTTATGCTGGTTACATTTTAAAGGAATTTAATGTGACAGGCACTAGTACATATAAAAACACATAAAAGGTATTGGCAAGAGTAATACGGACTTAGTAAGTGTGAAGCTACAAATGCGCAATCAATAAATGAAGTATCAATCAAATCTATAAGGTTACGATTGCGGCAATCGCAAGTAATTTTGAGTTAGATATAGATTTAGATGCAAAAGAATACGACTGTAAGAATACCCGTGATTGCATTGATCATGCAAAGTTCAAAATTAACCAAATATGAGAAAAAATTTGATTTTAAAGCGACATCTAGCCTATTGCAGAAATTAGATGGTAAGGTAAAATATGTCCACCAACCAATTGAAGGAATCGAATTACTCGAACCAACAGCTAAATGAATTATGTTTGAAAGGCATGAAATCCCCATAATGAGAAAATTAGACTAAATGACACATACAAAGACGTAAATGATTTGATTTTGGATTCGAGAAGAAATTTCGTACAGTCAGCAACTGCAAAATTCTAGGCAAAATAGGAAACCCTTAGATCAGTGCGGACAAATGTTGCTGACTTAGCAACAAAGCTAACTTTGGTACGCGCTGACGATAACTAAAACAAAAACAGTGCATCTAGAACAGAAAATGTGCTTATTGATGTATTTGCAAGAGGTATCCGGAACACGAAGTTGTGAGCAACCATTAAGGCTAATAATTATAATTCCGTAAATCAAGTTTTACAGTATAATCGTAATTGTAACAGTTCACTATAGCACCAGAATGTTTGAACTGTACTACTCGTTCAAGTAAAAATCTGAGTGGAATTTGTTGGGCTTATAGGTTGTTTTTATTATCCCATTCGGGTTTAACCAGATTTGATTAATGAATCATTTGCTGAACTCAGTTTTAACTGAAAGGAATAGAACAGACGCGCAAGAATTAGATGGATATTAGACTTGAATATAGAATGTCAGTTTTGGCTCATGAACTTTATAACTTCGCATTCTGACTAGAAAAACTGGCTTCAACAAATACGTGATTAAATTCTAGGTTTTAACTAGGTAAAACTGATTGTGCTGATTTCTAGTTTAAACAGTAAGTAATATTCGTGTAGTTTTTGTAAATTCCAGTATTGCATTCGCATTAGGAATTGTCAAAGATTATGAAATAATTTGGTTAGTTTCTCGAATTTCTCACGTTAACTATAAAACGAGGTTTTCTGATTAGTAAAACAAATTCGAGGCCACCGTCTTCGTAAATGCTTTGTTCTTCGTTCCGTACATTTGCACTATTGACAAAGAACTCAGTCCACCATTATTAACTTTATATGTGTTGTATATCGATCTCTATTGCATAGAATAACTTAGCATATCAATGTACTGAGCGTGAATACAAGAATGCGGTTATTATTTGACCCACCTCATTCGCCAAACATAGACCCGACTGAGAATAAAAGCACAGTTTCACGGAAGCGGTGAATCGGTTTTATAAACAAAAGCGTTTATATAACGGCCGTACGTCACGCTTTTCAAAGACGGATCTTTCATGTGCCGTTTATAACCACAGTACAAAACATATTGGAGTTCTGTATATAAAAATGAGGAGCGCGCGCCGCCGTAACTTTAGAACAGTGTCGTTACCATCGTACGTGAATTGTGTCGTATACACGAGTGCATTTCGCGGAGGAAATCGGAATACGTTTTACATTATGAATAAAATATACAGAGCCAATCTATCACGGCGCGCGAGGTTAAAGTCGGAGAATTCCGAATTGGTAGAGCCGATAGGAAACGTATACATCCAGCGATACAGCTCAATGGGTAAACCGTTGCTGAAGTTGTCACTGTATATATATACACCCGGAAGATTCCGTTTCCCCAACTTCTGGCGTCAATGCGCTTAATGGACCGTGTGCTAAATTCGATCACCGAAATGTAAATAGGAGTGTTTGTTTCGTACGGACTATTACTTGTTCCTATTCGCCGGGGGTTCTAATTCGTAAAGAACGACGCTAGTTTCCCCCAAAATTGTAACCTTCGACCGAAAATCAGGACATAAAAAGGTTCGAAAGCGTCCAAGGACACAGGTGGTCCAATGGAAACTTCGACGCATGTAAAACAAATTGATAAAGCGTTAACTTACTTGATGGTATTAGAAATTCTGCCTACTCCACGAAGCGAAGATATATTGCAGAGCCCTTAATTCCTACCCTAATCCCAACATGGACGACCGGAATAAATAATGTTTAAACGCAAAAGGAACGGAGCAAAGTTATTATGACAACCCCAGTGACGCGTAGGGTGTACATAATATTTTCGTACAGGGGAGGGAGAAAACATTTCGGACGGCGGAATCCTCTCAGCGCTATAATTGCCTTGAAGAATACCTCCGATCTATTCCAAATTATCTTAATAGAAAATCGATTATCAATTTATCCGTGAAAAGCTTGTCTTATCAGCGGTACATTGAGAGAGGGAACCGCGCAGTTAAGTCGACGCCCTCCAGACAGGCGGATGTAAAAAATAGAGCTCGTCGTCTCGCTTTCGGTAAATGTTGACAACGGGTGCCTTAATAACGCCCGGTACAGAGAAACAGTAAAAACAAATAACACCCTCACAGTTCGGGCATTATTATATTTTAATTTCCTTTGAATTTACACAAGAGATAAAATGCACGAGCTAAATGCGAGCTAATTACACCGACATTATTTATTTACTTGTACGTGCCCCCACCTAAGGGGTGAAATATCACGGAAGAAGCGCGGGACACCATCCACTCGACCAACCCTTGTTCAGCGTTTTTTAAACTGTTTGAAAAGCTGTGCCCAGGCATATCGCGGCGTATAAATTCAAAAACTTATGAAATGAGGACCGGTGTCAGCACGCAGATGGCGCTGGAAGACAGGCCAACATCGATTGTTACAACAAAAATTGACCGCTAGGGTTAATTTGGAATATTTTCAACATTTTTATTTGAAATAAAGCAATTCAACCGCACACGGACCGAAAACAGAGCACCGCATATTTCTGTTCCATTTTAAATTATACCGCAATCCTTTTTCAAACCTTCACCTTCACGATATTCAAAATGGTGCCAGGCAGTGCGAACATCAGACTCTAAAACAGTGCTGCTTATATTGTGCACATAAAAAAAGTTTACAGATTTTAGAAGATAATTTTTTGTGTCAAAATAGGAAGGAAGTTCCTAATGGATATGTCATAGACACATTGCAATAGCAGGCGTTTTATAAAACGCCTAGAATTTTCGAAAATGACTAGAGTAAATGTAAAATGAAACAATAAGCAGCATGATTTGACGTTGCGCCTGATACATTTAGGTGTTTTACAAAACACGTATGCGAATTTCGGCGTATTTTATTTGCTACTTTTAAGCACTGTTTTACAATGACAAGACCTTAATCAGGCGTTTTATAAAAGGAGGAGATTTATCTGTTGACGTATTTATTCAAACACACAAAAATACATTATGTGAATGCAAAACAGGAAATACACGTTTCCAAAAAATGTGGTCATTCTGCTAATGAAATATTTTGGCACCTATATTTAAACACAACAAAAATACATAGGTACTTATATGTAAAAAAAAAGAAAATATTTTTTCTACGCAAATGCAAAGTGATATTTTTACAAACGCGATCAAAAATTTAGGAATCCGTTTACGTAAGTTTCCATTTAAATATACAGTAGAAATACATAGTGTAAAACAGAAAATATATATGTCTCAAAAACATGCAAAACGTAAGTCTGGCGAAAAAAAAATGATCAAAGATCTACGTACTTATTTTCACAGGGCCCACTAAAATGACATTTGCTGCCACACTGAATATGGTTCTTAAAACAGGAACATTTATTTGTACATTTTCTCGTTAGCGCATTTTTCACAGGATATATACACATTCATCTCTTTCAATTTGTAAAGTTTCTGCGTTTATGCTATTCTGCACTATAGCAGCGACTGTTTTATATCAATCTGCAGCTTCAGTTGCTATTTCTGTATCAACGTTCAGTAGTTCTGAAAGGATGGGAACTTCTTCAAGATTTAATACTTGATCGTTAACATTTCCTGGGGTAGATATCGCGACAGTTGAAAGCGTTACGTCGTCAGTTTCAGTAAAACCAGATACATCGATTTCTTCATTCTCTAGTGGAATGTCGTTAGCGTCTATAGCATTAGTGGTGCGCCTGTTACTCTTTTTAAATCTTATTCGGTCTTATATCTTCAATAGAAACTTTCGGCAACGGAGACGAATATAGACTAACGTAAAAATCAGTTCCAAATAATGCTTTTATATGGTGTTCGTTATATTATTCGTTGATAAGGCGAATTCTTCTGCCACTGCACGAAGAAGCAGCCGAACGAGCAATTTGCAGAAATATTGTCTTATACCGAAATTTGCATACGCGTTTTATAAAACGCCTAGACGTATGGTAAAACGCCTAAATGTATCAGGCGTAACGTCAAATCTTGCTGCTTATTGCTTCATTTTACATTTAGTCCTGTCATTTTCGAAGAGCCTAGGCGTTTCATAAAACGCCTATTTTTGCAATATACCTACGACAGATTCATATTCTAAGGCTAGAGACCATTGAAGATCATGGTCAAGAAAGCCTTTTGCATCCGAGGTAATTTTTATTAATTACTATTTTTAATAAAATTAATTAAATCTAATTGTGTAATTAAAACCGTCCCTTAAAATGGGGGGAGGGCACTATGAGTGGCCTAATTAATGCTTTTGATATTATATATAAAACCTTTTAAGAAGATAATACAGTCTTTGAAACATGAAGTTCAAATTGAAAATTTCTTGGTAAGCCCATCGCGCTGTATATAAAATGGTGTCAACGCAGGTGGCGCCAACATTGACGGTTGCAACAAGAAAMTGCGTTCAGGTTTGCGAAAACGGCCAAAAAGGTATAAATAATGCGTATAGTTGTGCCATTGGTGTCAGTGCCATCRTCACATTGATCAAACTMCACAGTTRGGGCGCGGGACCGCCGAATTTCTTCGAACTTTCGCCGTGCAATCGACAGCAGAAACAATAAGTTGAATATATTACACGAGTTCATAAATTATTCGTTTTGCCTCGGTGCGCCGCGTCGGATATATATAAAACTCGACGAACGGGCCGGGGCCGCGAGAACTGAAATTAAAAGTACGTAGTCTCGCAAAATAATTAAGACAGAGGTTGATTAAAACCCATTCGCCGCGCCGGGCGTAATTTATTATTAGGAACGTTCGATAATATTTATTGAATGGGCTTTTATTCGATTAAAATTTGATTTATGCGTCGATTAAATAAATGCGCTGTAAAAAGTCGTTTTGCAAATTAAGTCGTTAATTCAATAAACTACGGTGTAAAAATCGAGTCGCCGAATGCGTAACTATCGATCACTGCGCTAATGCGCACAATGCAATTAACTGATGACGGCTGTCAACAACGATTGCAAAATAAATTCCCTTGCACCGGGATTGGGCACTGCAAAGAGTGACTTCCCTCCCCGAAATTATTAACATGTTTGGGCTCAAATTAACATTCATGTACCTGCGCATATCAGGGAATTGATAATTTACGTAATAACATACTGAATTACGAGCATATAAGCAGCGAACTAGGCGACTATAATAGTAATCGCAGTTGGTACACTCCGGCCCTAATAACAATCGGTGCAGTGCGAATTATTCAACAGGACATAAATCGCTGGCATTAATCAAGCAAACCACATTGCCGCATCGTTAACAGCTCAACTACGACAGCGTCGTTTCAAAAATTCGCGCCAGTCCGGTCAACGTCCTCGGCTTGGTTCTTCTGGCGAAAGCCCCCATATGCTCAATAAGAATTCTTCCACGTAGTGCACCAGACAGCGGTTCGGCCGAACCGTAAAGAGACCCCCGTATGTGCTGTAAAATAGTTAAGGATCGTATATATTACTCCCTCACCGGTTCGCAGGGCTGCCGCCGCCACCCTGCAAATGATAATTTCCCCACCGTCGCTAATTACATGCAGTAAAAGTGTCGTGTCACACACGGCAATCTTCGGAACTTGTGGAATAAAGCCACTCCCGCGTGGAGTGCATGGTGCGGCAATAAAATCTCAACTGTGCAAGAAGATTTGACGCCAGGGCGGACCGCCATTAAACCTTTACGGATGCGAGACAGTGTTTCGTTGCCGCGATGCACTTCGGGGACCACTGGATGCGCCGGGCACGACAACAAAACAAGCTGCATGCGATAATTGTAGAACGTACGAGGCCTACGTCAAATAAAATGCACAGGAAAGGAATATGTATAGCTTTCGTAGATACCGAAAAAGCATTTGATAGGGTACCTAGAGATGAAGTATTTAATAGTCGAAAAAAGAGAAAAGTACATCCGAAGATGATAAATGCAGTCATGAGCATGTTCCAAAATACCAGAAACTATGTAAGAACTGATAACATTGCATCTGTTGAATTTACAGTTAATGAGGGACTAAGACAAGGCGGAGTACTGAGCCCAGTGTTGTTTAACTTGGTAATGGATGATGTGATGAAAGAGACAACTAACAAAACCAGTAGAATATATGTAGAACATAAAAACCTTAAACCAGTATGGATAAAATAATGCGCATTTACAGATCATCTGGCCATCCTAGCAAACAACAAGAATGAATTCAGAGACAACCTTAATCATTGGGTAGCAGCATTGGCAAGCAGAAATATAAAGATAAACGAAACAAAGACAAAAGTGATGATGATGGGCAAAGTAAGAGAGAAGATGAACATCGAAATGAGAAGGCTATCAACAAGCAACCACGGAGGAAGGAACCAGAGGAGCACATCGCACATACAGATAAGATCGGACGGCTGCTGAGAAGACATCATATAAACACCATCTTCACCGCCCCGAGAAAGATAGCTAACGCCTTTCCGAAATATCGTTCGACGACTGAGGAGCTACAAACACAAGGTGTGTACAGCATCCCATGCAGCTGTGGGAAGGTTTACATCGGCCAAACCGGAAGGCACATCAGCACGAGAATCAAGGAGTACATGAGGGACACCAGAGACCGGCGAGGTGATAGGTCGGCTGTAGCAGAACATCGAATGGAGACTGGCCACATCATCAAATTCGAGGAAACACAAATGCTGTCGAGGGAACCGAGATTCTGGCCGAGACTGTACAAGGAAGCCATCGAAATCCAGAAGAACCCGCACAATTACAGCCGAGACCGGGGCATCGAACTACCTGGAATCTGGAAACCGGTCATGCGTAACAACACCCATGCGTCAGTGACCCGGACGAGTATAAATACCCGAGCGGACTAAGACACTTCAGTTTCAGAGCTACTTCTGAGGAAGATACCGACATGAGTGTCGAAACGTCAAGGTCTAATAACGAACGTGGGAACCAGCCCGGAAAACAACATGTCATGAACATCAAAATTAATAACACCATGCTAGAACAAGTTGACTCTTATGAATATCTAGGAGTGAACATCAATGCCACTGGGGATCAAGAAGCTGAAATTATAGAAAGACTTAGTAACGTATCTCGACTATACCATTCACTGAGAAACAATTTCCTAGCTAAGAGAGAAATATCCAGGGAGGTAAAAATGAATGTATATAAAACAGTATACGTGCCTACACTAATATTTGGAAGCGAAAGCTGGGTACTAAGTCAAAGATTAAAAAGCAAAATACAAAAAATGCAAATGATATACTTGCGGAGAGTCATGAGTATAACCAGGAAAGACAGGGTTCGCAATACAGTAATAAGAGAGCAACTAAAGGTAGAACCCATCTTAAATAGTATAGAGAAGAGTGAGCTGAGATGGTTTGGCCACCTACTAAGAATGGAAGTTTGGGAAGCAAAAACTCAGAGCAAGAGGACCAGAGGCAGACCTATGAAAACCTGGAAAGATATAATTCAGAAGATAATACAGAGAAGGGGCATCACAGTGACGGAAGCAAAGGCGTTGGCTAAGGACAAGAAAGCATGGAGGAAGTTTGTGCACGAACATTAAATAAAAATACACTCTCGGGTATACAGGGTCCCAGATTATATATACGAGAATAAAAACTCACTTCAATTGATAAATAATACCCCTTAATCAAATTCGCTTACATGGTTCAATATTACACGATGCTAAATTTAGTTATGCCCTGTTACTTAAGTAAATTACAACATATCTCTTTTGCCTAACGAGTTATGGCTAAAATGACTAGAAAATCTAAAAGGCAGTTCCATTTTCAATAAAAAAGCACTCTTGTTTGTTTCATGTAACTCTATCAGTTTTTGAGTTATTTGCATTTTAAACATTCATTGTAAAGACTACTAAGCCACTGTTATTACATTGACTTCTTTCAACTAGGCTTGTGTCAGCACATATCCATTTTTCGTGTGAAGAAATATTTGACAATTTTACTATCACTAAGTAAGAGTGTTTATTGTATTTTCCTAATTTACTTAGTATTATTTGTAGTAAAAATTCCAAAATAAGAAAATGCCACTACATATTGAATTTTCTAACAGTGAAATGCGTGATATGATTTGTGTTTTTGCTCAGTCAAATTATAGTGGACTTGGTGCAGCCAGAAGGTATTTAGAATTATACCCAAATCGACAACCCAATCACAAACTGTTCAGATGTATTTATAAACGCCTAGGCGAAACAGGGTGTTTTTGTCCTGAAAGCTATAAAAACTATCAACGTCGATGATGAAAGCGAGGTTTTAGTTCGTATTTCGGAAAATCCAGATATCAGTACTCGTCGGTTAAGTGCGGCAACAGAAATAAGCCAATCGTCTATCTGGATAATTTTAAAGAAAGATAATCTCCATCCATATCACTATACTCCTGTCCAAAATTTGTTAGCTCAAGATTTACCAGTTCGCCTACAGTTTGCTCAATTTATCATAGGTAAACAAACCGAAAACCAAGATTTTCTTAATAACCTCCTTTTCACCGATGAGACGACATTTACTAGGCGAGGTGTTTTTAATTTGAAAACCAATCATTTGGTGTGGTGTGATATCTGGTTCTTTATTGGTCCTTTTGAACTTTCTCCTAATCTGAACGGGCCCTTCTATTTAAACTTCCTTGAACAAAATTTAAACACACTACTAGAAGATGTACCACTAGCCATAAGGCGGAACATGATGTGGTTTATTTAAAGACAGGGCACCGCCACATTTTTTTCTACCAGTACGGCAATAACTGAATGAACATTTGCCTCACCGGTGGATTGGGCGTGCCAGTGAATTTGTTTGACCACATAGAAGTCCAGATCTCAACCCTCTAGAGTTCTCAATATGGTCACAAATAAAGGACATAGTTTACAAAGAAACAGTAAATTCCATCGAAGAATTACGACAGAAAATTCAAGAAGCTGCTAATATTATTAAAAATAATCGATAAATATTATTTAACATTCAAAGATCTTTAGGGGTACGCTTTACAAAGTGTATTGAAGTGGAAGTCGGTCATTTTGAGCATTTACTTCGAAGTTTTCTTTTATTATTGTTACTGATTGTTATTTGTTGCCTTTACTGTTGCTACCCGAATTGTAGTAATTTAAAAGAATAAATTCATTTTACAACAAACAAAATTCATTAAATGTTTAAAATGCAAATAACTCAAAAACTGATAGAGTTACATGAAATAAACAAGAGTAACTTTTTTTATTGAAAATGGAACTGCATTTTAGATTTTCTAGTCATTTTAGTCGTAACTCGTTAGGCAAAAAAGATATGTTGTAATTTACTTAAGTAAAAGGGTGTAACTAAATTTAGCATTAAATTCATAATTCTCTTGCCAAAAAACATAAAGTTGCCAATTTTCTAGACGATACTGCTTAAAATCATTAAATTATTGAGAAATCGTAAACCTGCAACATTTGTATAAGCCATGTTAAGCTCAATCTCAATATTGTATGTAGTATCTCCAGTTCAGAGATTGCCCATTCTTAATGAATTACCCTGTATTTATATTTGATTCCGCAGAGTTCTCCTCTGAAACCTGTTCCATTTGAAAATTGGCCCGGCTTCACTTTGAAGGATGGATCACAAAATCATAAAACAAATCTTTGACTTAAGCTGTAAAGTTAACAGTGTGATAGAGAAGCAAAATCGTAAAAATTCACCATCGGCTTAGAGGAGTTTTTGACTTTAAAATATTCATAATATCATTTAGGCAAAATCATTAATAACATTTTTATTGCCCTCATTGCAAATTTTGTCGGAACTATTTCCTAACACCCTGTATAACAACAAAATTTAAACCAAATAATCCATCGATAACAACCCTGACTGCAACTAAAATAGATGAATGGAAGCCAGAAAATTTAAGTTTTTTAAAATTAAATCCTGGTTGCTAGAAGAAATCGAAGACTTGCATCCGATAACTCACTTATAATGGCATGATGGCCACTTTGTGGATTTGGTACCAGATCAATGAAGCAAGCAAGTCAAAGAAAAGAAAAATTTTGATTGAGTGAGGAGAGAAATGCTACAAGATCTTTTCTTGGAAAACTTCAAATAATTAGGAAGCACCCCAGTAAGTACAGCAATCAATATATCACGTAAATACGACAGATAAGCAGCAAGTCTGTGTTTTTTCATTTATTTTAGAGACAATAAAGTTCGCGCATTACACAGGATTGCAAAAGTGAATTGCATGCAGTAATTACACGAGGGCACGCCCTCCTGTGCCGGAGATATATACTGTAGCCCTAAAAATTTCAGTGCCGACGTTTTTATTCGTGATGTCATTTGGCCATAATGCGTTTCCCACCCCTTGTGGGGCGGGACGATTCAATATTAAATACGTTTTAAATATTCCGAGCTAAGTTTGCAAATTCCGTGCCATCTGAAATTCTGATGAAATTTCCGCCTCACATGTTTTATGCATTATTTATAGTATTTATGAAATTTTTAATATCGCCTAGCGTATGAAGAGGCGATTAAGGGAGAACAGGGGTTTGGGGAATATAAGCCGCCATTCGGTTTATGAGATGTCCTAAAATATACTCGAAAACGTTCACTTTACTGCCGCTTTGCTTCACGAGCCTGCAGGTTTATCTCCACCTATGAAACTTAATCGCTATCAGCTTTACAATTACGTCCGACGTAAAATTCAGTTCGGAGGGTAAAGTTCACATAAGAAATTCGGCCAGACCGCGCGCCAATTAATTATCGTATGGAAGTTGAAGGTGAATGGGATTAGCATACGGATCTGCCTCCTTCCAAACAGCATTAGCGTAAGCGGCCGGTCCTTTATTGAATAGGCCGCCCGCAACAAGCACTCTCGCGCCATCTGCTGTCGAAACAACTTCATGGTCCTGCCGCCTGATTTAATAACAGGACATAGTTTGGAATAGCAGCGCGAGCGGGAAGAATCTTGCCGGTGAATTTAGACTTGCAGTTCTGTTTGCGACGTGTCTCAAACGCACAACAAATTAAAGTTTACGTCGTCTGCGCCACATGCACTTTTATGTAACCTGCACTTTGTCTCGTAAAAGCGGCCGTTTCGTTGTTACGGCCGCCAGGCCACAATAAATCGAACGTCATCGCGCGCGGGCCAGGATTGCATTCGCCGACGTAACACATCTAAAATTGGTTGGAGCAAAAAAATTACGTCATCAGATGTCTGTATAATGTCCCCCGGTGACTCAAAGGAGCGGTGCCGCTAGGGCATTTCCAAGTATCACGTATCGCTTATCGATTGTATCACCTAAAAGCAAAGTGCGGTTTTGGTATTTTTAGATTTTGCCTAGCGGCGATTGACTTGTCAGTCTGGGGATCCAGGACGTGATACCTAGGACCAAGGGACGAATAGTTCCGGGAATATTTCGCACCTGGCAGGAGTGATTCTTCCGGAGTTTTAAAAACATTTCCCTGGACGGAGATAGTCGGTAACTTCTGCGGTGGCCAAAACTTTCCCGAGACGTATACGAATGGGGGAAATTATAACAACGAATGACAGAAGCGGACAACGGACAACATAAACAGATTAGAGGAACGAGGGCCATATAATAAAAACGGGATAAAGTAGCAAGTTCACTTAGGGCCCGAGAACTACTCGCATTAGGAAAGTGAGTTAGGAGAGAAAAAGTAATCAGCGACACGTTGTCCCAGCATATCGATTCCCATCGAGTTAAACAAAAATTACTCGCAGGACCGAAAAAATGCATTCCGGTGTTATTCAGGCTTCCCCCAACGTTTTTAAACCCTTACGCCGGCGGATCCGCGCGAAATGGAATTCACACTTTTATTAGTGGCATTAAAAAGTCATTTCGTGTGCCTTGAGAATACAGAATCATTTTTACATTCTACGTATATCTCTCCTATGCTAATGGTCCGTGTAATACATAATGCATACATTTAAAATTATTACACACTCATCGCTGCTCCAGATGGCTGGCTAGCTCCCCCGAATTCGGTATAATAGGGGTTGGAACAAACGTGAAGGTGTTATTTATTACGGCACACTTAAAACAGTAGGGATGAGGCGCTCTTCCTCTAAATTTCAAAGCTCCGTTAGCTTCTGGGTGCTATCGGAAGCTAAAGTAAGTAGTTTTGCGGTTGTTCAAAAACTAGTAAACCTCATGTAAACATAATGAAAAACTCCATAATATTTTTGAGGAACATATAAATGATAAAACATTTCCTGTAAGTTGCAATATTACAGTTTAAAAATAACAGCCTTGTTGTTTTTTTTGTAGATATTGGATGCGATGATTGACAGAAAAGTCTAAATAAATTACAATATTATACAAGTAAATACGAACAAGAAGCTAACCTACAAGCACTGATGGATTTTAGGGTTCCAAAAAGCTTCGAAACTTGGAGATTAAACCAGAAGTTTTTCTACAGAAACCTTTTACTGTAGCAACACAGATAAACATTATTTAATATGCAAACTATTTGCGCGTTGCATCACCATACAGGAATTAAATACACACACACACGCACAGTAATTTTCAGAATTGATTCTCAAACGTCCTACCAAAAATTTACAGTAAACCGTACAACAGTGGATATCCCCCTGTTGTGTTTACATTTGATTACATGCAAAAGCTTTGGTTCCGTGTAATTCATATACAATAAATCTTTTATTTGTGGCACTTGACTGAATATTTTTAGTGATTGTTGAATACCGTTTCTGTTTTCACAGAAAAAATATATTAAACGTATTTTTTCTATTTTTCTATAAATAAGAACGATTGGATTTTGGTTTAATTTACAGAAGGTTTGATAACACAAGTCAATTTATTGGAATGGACAAGATGTAGTGCAAATATTTACGACTAAAAAATAAACATGTATTCATGATTATAACAAGGCAAGAAGTGTTTTTATATATTGATAACTAATATATAACCTCTGAAAACACAAAATTATCTATCCGCCCAGATAACAAAATTAACAACATTGGTTGTTATTTGTTAAAATCACAAAAGTTAAACTCTTTTCTCATTCCGGTACATACAAAATTTATCCACCTCGATCAGTATGGAATTTTGGAACTACACTTAGCATCTGAAACTGGTTTWTCAGGAAGTGCAATTTCTTCTTCGGTTCAGTGGCAGAAGAAAACATAGATTCTTCCGAGCTGTAGGCGAAGTGTCTCTTTGAAAACGGTTTTTTTTGGTTTATTTGGCTCGCTCCAAATTAGACTTGTCAAGGAAATTTGAACGTGAAACTTGCTTTTATTTACAAGAATTACTATGTGGATAACACCATTCCATCTAGTGGCAATTTAACGGTATTATACACTCGTCTATGTGGGGGACCTTTAATACGAATAGTTTTGTTATTATTTTGCTTTATTTTGTTTGGTTCTGTCTTAGACATTTGTTTCTGGACTCCTTAATAATCTTTATCGACTATTATTCGTTTTGCTTTTCTTTATTGTGTTTAAACGTAAGAACCTTTTCGGTTTCAGCTTTTCTTTCCAGAGTGCCTACTTTCTTTGTATTTTTGGGGCCAAGAAGTCACTGGATGAACAAAAATGTTTGGTTCTCCGCATTTCGCTGCATCCAATATTTATACTTTGTGTTGATGTTTTAGGGGTCGTTGTTTTCATTTTGTATAGCTGTATGTCATCTCTAAAGATATCTTTCGACGTTTTACACTTGCAATATGTACGTAACCAATTCATCTTCTAATTCTCTTGTTAACACAGGTTGACTTCCAAGAAGTTGCCTGAACAGAGCAAGATCTTCTGACTTTTTTTCACAAAACAGGGTGGCACGAGGTTGTCCTCCCACAAATGCTACTTTTGATTTTTCTTTGGCATTCTTCAACACATTAATTTCAACACTTTAGATATACTAATGTGCGTTGGCACCACCCACAACATCCCATCGCAAACTTTCAGTACGCAAGAAACAAACCCGTAAAGCAAATGGTTAAGGATTTAGGCACATTTCACCCAAAGGTCAACAAATCTTCGGTCGAAATAATAAAGGTACATGCTTGTACTTACCTGAAACGCCATTTTGTGAGTTTATGGCACACTTTAGATTTAAACCACAAGTCGCATGGTGGTTTATGTAGGAAGGGTTAGTTGACTAACCTGCCAGATCACAGATGTCACTTCTGTCTGAATGCTGATTCCATAAGCGCCAACCATTAACCATGTTGGGAAGGAACAAGCTAGATTCTATGTATACCATGAAGACTCGGTAAGAAAGAGCCCCAGTGAAGTAGTTTCCTTTCTTTTGAATTACCTCCGTTAAGCATCCGCACATTTTTCTGTCAAAATCGAAGCTACAGTATTTTAAGGTTTCTTATGGTTTTGATTGAGGTCAGTGCATTCCACCACGAGGACATTCCTTTTTACTGGAAAATCTTTATGTTTCTGTGCAACTGGCGAAGACTAAAGACTATTGATTTCAAATCTTCGTGGTCAAGAATTTATAAAATAACACTTTCACATAATTTTGATATTCTGCTATTGAACCGGGTCTGCTCCAGTATATGAATGCACAGAAGGGCTAATTAACCAGAAGTTTCGGCTTAGTACTTTTGATAGTCTAATTATCTCATTTATTTTGGACAATTATGAAAGAAATTGAGTATGTGAAATAGATGTTGTACATCATCGGAGAGCACAAATATGATACTTTGTAAACAATGAAGAATTTAATAGCAATGAATTGTATTTAATAAACTACTTACTTTGCCAATATATGTTGATATATTTAATGAGTAGCGCCTGTTCATTTCAGAAATAAATAGTGTAAATGATTGTATCTCAAATAGGAAAAAGCTCAAGAGCTCAAAAGCTTTAACTGATTTCTCTAAATTTCAAACATAGGTACTGACTTGTAGAATATACAGTGGGTAGAAAATGGGGTGATATGATTTGTTGACTATTAGAAGATGATAAAAGATAAAAATCAGATAATCGCCAAGAAACGACCTGAGGTAACTCGAAAGTGGCATCATCATCACTCACGTTAGTTTGATGCAATGCTTGTCAGTAAAAATGTTAGGTATGTAGGCAATCTTCTATATATTCCCACGCAGCTTTTATATGCACTCTTAAGCTAAAGAGGAATTTAGAGTTTACGGTTTCGAAAGGGAATTTTTTTGAAAAAGCTGCCGCAACACACCTTTCGTCATATCATAATGTTTAAAATTTATTCACAATTTTGATACCATCGGTGCTACTCCTTGTCGAAACCCCTTATATATAAAGAAATAAACTGCCCAGCCATGGGAATTTTTTTATACTCAATGGAATATCCGCTGTGTATTTTTATATAATTGTGCACTCCCTTGTGGTTTGTGCGCTGATGATATATCAAGGGCAAAACTACCGCCGGAGCGTTTTTCTCGCTCGGTAATCTACTGGGAGTTCAAGGTATGTTGCGATGAAGGTACCACATGTTACCGAAGGAAACGATGGGCTTGATTTATATCCTCATCTGTCTCGAAGCAGCTTTCTCTTTAATTATAGAAAGAGAAACTCCGGCTCCGCGCGGCGGTGGGCGTTTTTTCATTCGTCATCATAAGGCAAGTCATCTATGACAAAGTAATTCCGCAAAGTCTTCCTTCGAAGATGGATAAGTGCCGGGCCGGCCATTTTATTTGTTTTTTCATTTCCGCTATTGCAGTTTAAGGTGATCGTGACGCGTCTCGGCGTGAGTTATGGCCGGGTAAAGACATGTGTAAACAGAGCCAGCCCGCTCGTGCCCCAGAGGATATTACTGGGAAGACCGATAAATCATACAGGAGAAGTCAGCCGCGTGCTATCGATGACGCCGACCGACCCCATGCTATGCTGCTGGCTGTTCTTCGCGTCCTCTCCATACATTAAATTCAATTTTGATCTAAACAAAACCCCGCCAGCTGACTGAATTGTCACGTATATCGGGACACTTCCCTGAATAATAAACAAGGCCGAGATTTTTCCACCGAGCCAACCGAAACAAAACCCTTTTGCTCATCTGTACGGGCACAACGTATTTAATAATGCATGCACCTGCAGAATTTAGCGCTCCTTCACATGCATAATAGTAGAGTGAAGAGAGTTTGCTACAGCAATTGTGCTAATTACGAATAAAGAAGGTTCTCGGCGCCATCACTAATACTTTATCGGTAAAACTATTCAAAAAGCTTTATCCGCGTTAAAATCATGTGAAAACGGTCTTCAAGTTGCTTATGACTTTGACATACAGGGTCGCTATAAAGTATGGAACCAGCAGGATATTTCAGGTTTTGTTCGACCGATTTTTCTGAAATTATGCATGGGCCTATGGGTAATTATAATGCATTTTCTGGAATTTTTTCAACTCCGTGTTAGCTCTTGTTTCCGAGATGTGGGCGCAAGTTGCATTTTTTTTAATTGGGAAGGGGGGGTCAAAAGGCACGTCATTAATTAATTTCAAAAATGTATCACACTTGTACAATTTATTGCTTCTGAGTTGAGAAAGGTGTGATAACAAACTTGAGTTTTGCAAAAAACCATATTCGTTATCGCAAAGTAAGAACAAAAACTCCAGGTGTCTCCATTATCCTCGTGACTGGTAATACATTTCATTCACTTTCTTATCTGCAATCGCAATGTCTCAGTTAACTGAACATGAGCGCATCGAAATTTTGATGATGATTGGTTATGGAGATAGAAGGCGAAGTTATTCGGAAGTAGTTGCACTCTACAATGCAATTCATAAAGATCGTGAACCAATTGTTAGATCAACAGTTATTGAAACATTGCAACGTTTTGACGAAACCGGCGGTGTTATAAACCATCAAAAACCAGGACGTCCAAAGGTTGCTACGAGTGAGGAAAGTAGCTTGAATGTCTGTTCCATACAACAGCGTGCTCTCACCATAATAGCAGAAGATCTGTTCAGAAAATTTTGAAAAAAGATAAGTTTCATCCATACAGAATTCACTTATTACAAGAATTAAGCGAAGATGATTTCGATCGTAGGATATAATTTTGCGAAACTGCTATGAACATGATAAATGAAGAGAGAAACATTTTAAATTGGATTATGTTTTCTGATGAAGCGACTTTTTGCCTCAATGGTAATTTGAATAGACATAATTMCAGATATTGGTCGGACACAAATCCACATTGGATGGAACAAGTCCACACACAACACCCTCAGAAAGTGAATGTCTGGTGTGGTATTATCAGTGAGCACATTATTGGGTTTTTTATCATCAACGAAAATTTGAATGCGGTTAAATATTTACAGCTCTTGCGCGAACACATTATACCACAACTTTATTTGCCTGTTCCCCTAATCGTGAAAATCCTGCGCGTCCTTCTGGAGAAATATGGTTTCAGCAAGATGGTCCACCGGCCCATTTTGCACTCAACGTTCGTGGATATTTGAATGCGATATTTCCAGATATATGGATTGGTAGGCGTGGATCGATAGAATGGCCAGTACGTTCCCCTGATCTGATGCCGTTTAATTTTTTCCTGTGGGGGTATTTATGCTGATCGGCCACATAATGCAGAAGATTTAAAAGGATAATTCAAGGCAGAAATTCAGAACTTGCCTCCAAATATGCTACAAAGAATATTAGGCTGCATTACTGCCAGGAAGTAAATGAGGAACATTTTGAGCATTTTTTGTAATGTAAACTTGAAAAAGTACAGAATTTTTCACGGAATCATGTTTTTATTATTTATTTTTTGGGTACCACATTCGCAATAAATTGATCAAACTAGACCAGTCAAGGAAAAATGGTAATACCTCTCATTTTGGTCCATTTTAGCGATAAAGAAAATTGTTTTCATTCTTTTCGTTCTTTGTCAAGCTCCATTATTGCATTTACACTTTTCGCGACTCAGAAGCAACAAATTGTACAAGTGTGATACATTGCTGAAATCAGGAAAAATTATCCTTTTCAGTGACGTGCCTTTTGACCCCCCTTCTCATTTAAAAAATGCAACTTGCGCCCATATCTCGGAAACGGAGAGCTAACAAGGAGTTGAAAAAATTCCACAAAAGGCATTTTAATTACCCACAGGCCCATGCACAATTTCAGAAAAATCGGTCAAACAGAGCCGGAAATAACCTGCTGGTTCCATACTTTGTAGCGACCTTGTATAATTTTAACTTAAAAATTGAAAACTGATCCATCTGCTCTAAATGGAGTTATTAATTAATTCTTCTAAAGAAAATAATTCTTAAAGTGAACTTCCACTTTATTTTTACAATTGTAAAGCGCTTTCGGCTACATGTTAGCCATCGTCAGTACAAAAATTATTTATGAAAGGAAACTAACAGTTTGACAAAGTCAAAAATCAGAAACAAGCAAACTTGATCTAAATTAATGTTTCGTTTGAGTTACTGGCATGTGGGTTGCTCTTCAGTTTGTAGTTAAGTTTGCTTGTTTCTGATTTTTGACTTTGTCAAACTGTTAGTTTCCTTTCATAAATAATTTTTGTACGGATGATGGCTAACATGTAGCCGAAAGCGCTTTACAATTGTAAAAATAAAGTGGAAGTTCACTTTAAGAATTATTTTCTTTAGAAGAATTAATTTTAACTTATATCACCTATTAAAATTGCTTCTTGCATGGTTGAAACCGTGTGGACAACGAACGATGCCTCGTTCTAGAGTTTACGTTCAACAATAGAAATTTTGAAGACTTCTGTCTGTCAGCATTCGATGTAGTAATAAAAGAGTAAATAAAGATTGGTTTGCTTTGAACTGTTTTAAAAATATTAAGTAACGAAATTATAAACTGACATTTCCATTGCAAATTTTTTCTTTAATTTAACTGGTAAACCTTGTGCGGCGCAAAAATATAATATCGCTTGCCAAATATAACGTATTTAATAATTATAATATCCTTCTTGAAATACATATGTGTTTTTTACGAGGTTTACTATTGTTCTATTACTTTGATCGACGTAACATTTACCGCCAAAATAAATGTACTCTATTTTTAAGAAGTTCATAACATTGTACCTAAATTATTGGATGTACTATCAGCAACTCATATATCGTATTTCTTAAGTATGATGTTTCAGGAACATCTTCTATGTGAGATAAATGCAACCTTAATTTACTTTTAACGGTTAGAGAAGACAGTGTGGGAATACTGTAATCTAGGAGAAAAGACAACTAATGCATATATAGGAGGAATAACCAATACAGTAATGTAACCCCACCTAGAGCTCGAGGAAGCAAACGGATAAACACATACGAAATCACCCAAAAGACATAGATACCATTACAAAAGGGCGACCTAAGTGAGAAACAGGAGTCATAATTGCCATTTGCAAAAGATAAGAGAATAATAAATAATAAGGTCCTAAATCTGCACGCTTCAAGAAGCAGCTCATACGAGTCAAAAAGACAAATATTATTATTCTTATCTCGTGCTACTAATGCTATCAGGCCAGGATGCTAAAGCTGTGTTGACCTTTCATTTCCATATGAATCCGTGTTTAGAAGCCAGCCTCTTTCTCGGTCTTTGGAAAATCTTGGTTGTAATACAGTTACCTAAAATCAAAAATCCAAAAGAAATATAACAACTTGGAGCAGATTAGTATATTCAAAAACTCTTCAAAAGTCATTTCCAGATTTTGCTTTGATTCCATTGCATTGTGTTTTTTATATGATACCTTGTATAGTCGCTATTGGAAAGTAACGCTGGTTTAGTTGAGTCCTATGTCTCCCAAGGATCTATCTCGTTCCGCGCATCAAGCAATATTAAGTGAACGTTTAAGACAACCACCTCAGCTTTATTTTAAATAGAATGACTTATCGCCTTGTTAATTACTATATCTATATATCTTAGTGGCAAGCGTAAACTAGAAAAGATACAAAACGCGTATCATACCGATTTTAGTCTACGGAAATACGATCATGTGTCGTTAAAAATGTAAGCAACTGGCTGCTTGACGCTTCATGTTCAAGTATTTCTCTGCAGCGCGTTCTATATCACTCATATGTGATTCTAGGCTTTATACGTTTTCCATCTTTGGTACAAGATGAAGGCATTTTTCATTATTGTTATTTAAGTTATAAAAGTTCTGGGGGAAGATGAATTCGACGCCTACGCAATTTTGGACCAAATAATACATGGAAATAAGTTTCCTTGTGAAGTAACGTGTTTACCGTCGGAAATCCCAGAATTCCGTAGGCGGAAGTGCACCAAGAAGAATGCAAACTCCGTTTTTGCGTAACGTAGGCGTAGAAAACAGCCGTCTTTATTATCCATCCGGATGAAAAACCCTCTCGCCCTTCACCTGAGCATTAGGTAATTAATAGCGCGAGTTCGCCGTCTAGTATACTGAACCTGGGCTTATGAGAAATATATCCGCACTTAAACGAGGCACAGGCCCTTCCTTTAATTTATACCCCGGCCATGAGGAGTAAAGCTGTTTAATTTCGGTATTACTCGTGCTCGTTGCCAATCTTTCCAAAGAAAATCCTGTTTGCCTCGTTGTTTAATGCCCGCGGGTTCTAGTGCATTTAAGAAGACCTTGCAATATATGCGGTTGCATAAACATCAACGGTCCATAGAAGAGAGATTTATGTTGTTGAATATTGGAGTGAAATTTCCAGTCAATTTGGTGGGTCACATTACTTTATCTATACCGTTAACAACCATCGAAAGTAAATTAAATCAATTCACAAGTGCGTATGCCAACATATTGTGATATGATTGCAGCCACGGTTCAATTTTAAATTAATGACGCGTTTAATGGCAATTAACGCAAAAATAACGGTCCGAGCGGCAATCTATAACTTTTGGATGAGTTTTCGTGAATTGCAGAGGTAAATTAGTTTTAAAACATTTTAACAAACTGCGTTGTATGCGCCTGAAGTAGTCACTACCAAAAAGCTTAGCTAATATGAAACACTTTTCGTCACACACATTAATCCTATAATGGCAGCTATCCACCTGCAATCAAAATTTTCAATACTCCGTCGACTTCAATCTTGTGTTTGGAAGCAAAGAACTTTTTATCCTGTAATTTCCTAAGGGACTGTAGATACAGGCTAAGAAATGAGGCAGTGATCTTACTAATTCAATGGTGCCAAGTCAGTGTAAGGAGGAAAAAGACAATATTCATTCTTCTTTTTTTCTCTATTTTCTCTGAATTGTGGTTGATTCGCAATGGCTTTTTTTATTTAGGTATGTATTTTTTAATGCCTAGATTCATGTATCTTATATTATGAATTATTTTTTGTTGGTACCTAAAAATCAGAAAAGAAAGCAAAGTACTGCATATACAGAGATTTTAAAAACAGATTGTACCTACTAGATTGTAATGGTAACATATATACTGTATTTTCAATGTAGATGTAAAAGTGTCTTTTCTACATCCATCTACATGCTCCAATATTTTTGTAGGATATAGCGGTTATTATTAGAAGAAACCATAGTTGGCTATGGCTTCATTTGTTCAGTTTAAGAATACAGTTTCATATGTTTATTTTAACGAATAAGGAAGTTATAGCAATTCTTTAAAATTCGCTAAAAGTAATATGAAGCGGTGAAAGATTATATTCAGTGGTGATATGAATAATACGAACAATACATTTGTCAAATAAGTTTGGTAATAATCATAACTCAAGTCCTTTGTACTTTCATGTATTAATATATATATATATATATATATATATATATATATATACCTCAACCTTAATTAACTACTTCACACGCATGCTCGGCTTGACTTAAACCAAAAGTACTTCGCTAATGCCAACTGTTAAACATAACAACTAAATACTAAATTAGCAACACAAACACAGTACACTTAAATTATATAAAAGCAATATAAAATATCACAGTCAAACTATATACAAAATTTCGAATAATTTTGAGACTTGGAATAGTTTTTTGGGTTTAACGTAACTTTGGATGGATCTTTTTGTATTTTGAATATTTCTAGAGCTTCTATATAAATTTACTAAATAGTTATTTCTATTTCCTACATGTAATGTTCTAAAATTCTTCTTTACCTGTAAGAATTTGTTGTTTATTAGGAAGTATTCTACACTATGTATATAATCGTGTTGCTTCGTGATGATTACTGTATTGCCTTTTATCTGCCTTGGTTATTGTAAGCCCCTGTTGCTTGATTTTCTTCTGTTGTTGATTATAGCACTTCAGTGTGATATTTGATATTAGTTTAACTTTCTGAATTTCTTCTTCAGTTGGTAAGCGCAGTGGTTCTTTAGAGATGTTTTTATTCAATTTTTAAATGTTCAATAGCTATGAACACATTCCTATATCTCCCAACTCTTTCTTAATTATTTCGTGTACTGTTGTTAGCGTTTTATTATATCAAACGGTATTTTTCCAACCATTACGTTGTAAATAATTTTAAGACTTGTATAAGAACAATCTAGTATGGCATATAATTTCCTTATTTCCATTGAGCTTAATTTCGTTTCGATCATGTTAAGCAAATAAGACGGTTTAATATGCATGTCTATGCTGTGCTGTCTGCACCGCAGCCAACTGCAGATAGATTTATTTCGCTATCATTATAGCTCATCAGTGCAGTTTAGGTCTAGTGCAGACAGCACGGCACAGAACTGGTTTTGCCTATATACCAAAGCAATGGTATGATGTAAGTAAGAACTTAGATGGCAATGCCATCTGTCAGCATTACACTGACATGATGACAAAGCCACCTAGCTGCCATAACGGGTACTACTTCATAAAGGAAGTCACCTTTAGCCTGACAAATTGGCATGCACCCCTGCATTCTTCAATTTGAGAGCAGACCCCCACGGCACTTTTTGCAAGCGGGCAAGAACCGACATACATTAAAATTCATGTCTATGCTGTGCTGTCTGCACAGCAACCAAATGCAGATAGATCTATTTCGCTATCATCCTAGCTACAGGTCGCTTCCTTTAGGAAGTAGTACCCGTTAAGGCAGCTAGGTGGCTTTGTCATCATGTCAGTGTAATGCTGACATTTGGCATTGCCATCTAAGTTCTTACTTACATCATAGTCTATCAGTTCTATGCCGTGTTGTCTGCACTAGACCTAAACTGCACTGATGAGCTATAATGATAGCGAAATAGATCTATCTGCAATTGCTTGCGGTGCAGACAGCACAGCATAGACATGCATTTTTATGTATGTCGGTTCTTGCCCGCTTGCAAAAAGTGCCGTGGGGGCCTGCTGTCAAATTGAAGTATGCAGGTGCATGTTAATTTGTCAGGTTACAGGTCACTTCCTTTAGGAAGTAGTATCCGTTAAGGCAGCTAGGTGGCTTATGGCTTTGTCATCGTGTCAGTGTAATGCTGACAGATGGCATTGCCATCTAAGTTCTTACTTATAAGACGGTTTAATATTCATACATACAGCATGACACCAAATTCTTTGCCGATGGTGTGATTATAGCCGAAGCCGATTATTCGGCCGAACTCTACTTTTAAATTTATTACTGAGGAAGACCTTACTCGATATATTTCCGATATAACGTCAGACTGTGCTGGCTATAACAAGAGGTAAAGAGTTTTCCTAAGCGGTAAAGTTGAGGCTTCAGTAATCAAGAGAGCTTCTTAATAAAAACATATTTACTGTTGTCCACAAATTCAGTGTTCACATTTATTTTATAGCTGTACGAGGACGCTTCTTGGTGACGAAATTTTTAGGTATTTTTATGATAATTCTATTCACTTTGTAAAAGCGTTAAATACACTAAATCATTAAATCTTGAATTAATGTACTGGGACGCTTGCAGCATTGCTGATGTGCGGTTTCCATTATAACTTATTTACATTTCCACAAAAAGCGATCACTGATGATCTTATCTAATTAACGATTAATATTGTATCAAATAAGGGTGAGGTATACCCGCCTTGCATTTGGTAGTGTGCATGACAAATGCAGGTGCGGCGGTAGGTACTGTCGAAATTCTAATATGGCGAAACGCACGACGGTCGGGCCTGAGGCATACCTGACCCGGATGAATGTTTGATAGGACGTGGCTGTAGAATACAGCGCCGGAGCAAGGCCTACACGAAAGCCCTGCAGACAGCTTAACAATTTTGAAACGTTACTGCCAATATCAATACCAAATACAGTATGTATGACGGTTGCGTTCTTAATGAAGTCACTATCAAACACGATTGGGTTCCATAATACAGTTATTATGAAACGGATTGTTTTATTTTCTAATGTAGATATCAGTATACAACTCTGTATGAACATTTAACATAAAATATAAGAACGTAACCCTATATGAACTTCACTTCAAAAAATTGAACTAAATCCAAGCTTGTACAGTAATAGCTATTTATACTAGAATGTTTTCTGATACCGTCCGACTTCCATTTTCAGTACACCAGCTTTCGAATTCAAATTGTTATACTATGTCATCTAATAACTCAGTATCACTATTGATGGTTGTCATTGCTTCTGAACTATGAAGAACTTGTGAAGTTATATTGAAGACTCAAACACTTCTACAAGAACCTGTAAATGAAACCAAAGAAATGCAGTGTGCGCTTGTAACTTGTCAAAATTGTTACGTTGCCAACCTAAACACAACAGATTAGACTTATCTAAATACAGTAATGTCTGCTTATAACGAACCCGCTATTAGCAAACTTTCATTTATAACGAACTGATGGAAAAAGCACGAACCAAAGTATTATTAAACCTATATTATATTTTTTTGCAAACAACGAACTTTCTGATGAAATCAACGGTAGATAACCGCAAAAGTTTCCGGTTATAACGAACTTAGAACTGAATTTTATCGAACAAGCAGGGGACATGACACATCTTTTGGTTTTTCAACACTATTGCATGGAGCCGCGCCGTGCATAGTTCGCAACACCATTTACATTATACATGTCAGCACTGAAAACGTAACTGCGTGCAACACCGCTTGAACAATGGTAATCGTTCACTATAGCGTCATCGAATCTGAAAACAGTTTCCTGCGGTCAGGTCAGATCAGGTCAGTTCCTGCGGTCTATAGTTCTTGAGAAGTTCGCGTTCAATCTGGAACTATTTTACGACGCGGTGTGTTTTTTCCTACGCTGTGCAGTGTTGTATACTTCTTAACGTTCGGTTGTCCTACACCAGCGTGTTTTCAGGCAGATTTKCCCAAGCGATGTTTGAGAGGTTTAGGCCGTGCTTTTGCGCGCTTGAACTACTTCAAAGATTTTTGCGAAGGAATGAAACATTTTTTTAAAATAATATTCTTCAATGTATCTATCATTTTTTGTGAACTTTGCTTATAGCGAACCGTTTTCGTCGGTTTCTTAAGGTTCGTTATAAGCGGACACTACTGTATCTGATTTTAATGAAATTTGTTATAGTTTCTTGTGTAGAAGGAGGAAACCACGTATGTTGGATGCGTGCGACAAGGTTGCGCCTTATGTAATTAGTTTTTATACACTATTTAGCAAACTCAGATTTGCTTGCTTTAATCTGGAAAACGTATACCACAGGGTGTTCATTCTGACAACTGAATCGGCTATTGAGGAAATTCCTAGTAATAGCTGAAGATTCTTCATTTCTAAAATTTCCGGACTGCACGTTCGATTTCAAACGAATTATTTAGAAGCGAAGATTCCTCCACTTGACCTCGCCTCCGGCCCTGTACATCGCCTGTGCGAGGATCACCGTCGCTGGGTATGTCTTATGCAGTGGACGCATACATAATAGAAGGACCCGTCGAACCCGACGGTTTTACTCGCGGAAGGGCTCGGCGGACCTCATTTTCTTATTAACACGCGTTGGGCGCCGGATTGCCAGTAACGCTTTCGAAAAACCCGCTCGCTTCCGTTTCCGAGCTTTCAGCGGAGGAAAGATTAGCGCTTACGCCGCGCCGGAGTGCAGGACATTAGGACATTTAAATAATTTTGTGTGCCTGCGGGCGCGTCATTAAAAGTCCGATGCGATTCCGACAGTCCGTGAAGGCCATATGAATTGTCAAAGGTGAAGGTGTTAGCATCGCTTCATGCTTTTATCCGTCCTGTAACTTCTTTCGTAAATTTGTATCAAAACATCAAACCCAGCTGTGCATTTAGATAGATCGAAAGCTAGCTTGTTTAGGTTGCTCTTTCATGTTGATGTTGACGTTTCCTTGTGCGATTTCATCTATGTTTGTCTGATCGCTCTACGGGATCATACACACAGATATTAGAGATTATTTACAACCATGGTTTACTTTTAGTAAGTGGTTACTTTTACTCCTTCTTTCTGGTGTTGCTGCTAAGATTTCTTTTCTCCAACTGAAACCTTTTTGTTCCAAGTCGTAGACTTTGAACAGTTCCTTCCAAGCTGCTTCTGAACTTCCACATGTTTTGCCTGGTGTAATTTACAGATTTTTCTCTTATTCTTTTTGCCCGATTATGTGTTATTGCTGGACAACGTTGTAGCTAACCAAAACATTCCGATTCTACTGTCTACGGTATTTTATCCTGCTGGTGCGTTCTTATCCTACATCTATTTACATCGAAGCGCATCGGTCTATCACAGTCACCCACAGAACAAGACACCTGTCCACGATCACACAGCTATTTCACAAGATACACCTTTTTTCACTTTTTATTTTTAATATAAATAATAATATTGCAATGCAAGCATACTGCGCGTCCTTTTCACGTCCGAACTTCAGGGGAACACAATCCCGACTCTGCAGCATTTTTTAAATAAAATAATATATATATCCTATGCGTGACCATACACCTGCAGCACTTGGTTTTTGCCCAACGACATGTGTTTTGACGCAATGATGATGAAGGCCAGTTTATAAATCTTTAAGGGCGCAACAAAGCGCCCTTGGGGAGCCCGAGTATTCGGGGTATGCAAGCTGTAAACGGCTGTTATTAGCCGCGGTATCATCGAAAGCCCATAAATCACCGGCTCAACCTGTATGAAAAGTCAAAAATGTCCGAACACGTATAGCTAGGATATTGTTCCGACTAACATGTGTGCGCTCCAAGTGCGCAATCAATCACCTAAAACAATCGACTGGCGGGGCCAATAATAAATTGATAAATTAATTTGTTACGCAAATACTGAAGGCATCATTTTGTCATCAGGCCATTATTGAACGTGCGCCGGCAATATATGGTCCGGTTTTAATATGGACGGTACGTCACTGGCTTTTATTAAATAACCTAGGGACGCACAAGAGGAATTTCCGCACACTACTATTAGACGCCCTCCATTCAATAAGGTAAATGTTATGTCTTGAGTCATCCGCCGAGGAATGTACGAAAGCTCAGAACTGCTACTAAAGAAAAGAATATCTGGCGTTGCCAGCTGGCAACTGGCAGTTGTTAGTTATGTCTAAACTGTTGTTTTCAACCAGTTTACATATTATGAATCTGTTTATCAAAACTCGATTCTACTTTTGTTTACGTAATTAGTAACCGTAATATCGCATTGTCAAGGCTGTACTGATAACAGGAAAAGTATTGCGAAAGTACCACATCGATACACATTGTAACGCTAGACAGACAGATACGGAGGAAATATTTAAAAATTTCCATGCCAAACAGTAAAAAAATGAGAGATCCAGAGTTGATTCATAAGGGATGCCTCAAAGATCGCAATAAATATGGCGAATTTAAATTTGCTACAGCGCATAACTTGGCGTTTATTATAATTATAAAATATCTAACCCCCTCATACATACAAATTCTGTTATATGTAGCATCTAGCAACGCTTTCGCATATACTACTGTCTCTACCCTCCATCCACTTTATGCAGGGCGTTTTCATAGCAATGGTACGAATAGTAAAATTCTCCTTACTTTCCTGTTTTCTTGCCACTGTTGCTTTGGGCTAGAATAACTTCTCTTCGCATCCCCTTTCATCTTTATTAGTCTTCCTAGTCAAAATCATCCAGATCGTCTTCTTCTGAATTATCATCGAAACAGTAAGCCAATTCCTCAATTCTTTAGTTAATTGTTGACGTCTCTTTCGCCATCTTCTGCATTTATTAAGTTTCCGCCCAGTTCGAGGTCGTCTAGGAATGCCGGAATTCTGATAGATCCTTCCATTAAATTGTATTATGGTTGTGGTTCTTGAAGTCTTTTCCAAGCTACTTATATTTTATGTTTTTCTTGGTTAATATTCTTCCATTTTTTATCTCCTGAATGCTTAGGATTTAACTAGTGTCGTTAGTGCTTTACTTATTTAGTGATCTACTGACGCGCTTGAACGTGTAAAGAATATACAAAGAAATGATGAAACGAAATATAGGATTGTATTTCGTTTGTAACAGTTTAGGCTGCAGTTTTAGTGGTTTTTTTGGGGTTTTACGTTAAATCCTGATACAATTGTCTATTCACGTTAGGATTTCTTTACCGATATATTTCGGAATCTGTTTAATTTATTTTTTAGGCCTTTTCTAGCTTCTATAAAGGCAGTTAATACATAACTATCAAGCACCTGTTCACTAACAAGGTCGTATAATTTTTACTGGATATACAGTTTGGTGGTTTACTTTTCATATCAATTAACAAATAATAAAACTCGCAGTACAACTCATTTGCGTGCGTTCATTACGACGGTCAGCTCCGAATGTTTCGATAAAACTGTGGTGATGTACCAGAGCAAATAGATGCTCTCGAAGGATCGATTTGCAAAACAGTTCAGTAGGATTTGGGAGGTAGTTATTGACTTCTGATGACCACCTTTTTTAAGATAGAACTAATGAGCGAGGTTTTCAAGATGTCAGGATAAGCTGATGTTGGAAATGTAGAGAGAAGAAGTAAATGAAGCAGCACAATCTAAGCGGTTAGGATGAGTTAACTTCTTAAGAGCAAAAATAATGTTGACTTTACATATATATTTGCATATGTTAAATGGATTTAAAGGTGCATTCATTGTGAAACATCCTGAATCAATTAGGTAGCTTGGAAACAAGCTGATTGAACGTATGTGCTTTGTCTCACTTGATTTATCAGATAACTCTGACGATCGTTTCGACCTAGAACGGTCATTGTCAAAGAGATAACAGCGTTATACTAAACTCAGATGTGCAGAATTTTGTTTGTATCCTCTTTTTTTACAGGGGTTGTAAAATACAGTTGTAAAATCTCTCGCCTGGGTTTGAAGGTCGACTTTATAATTTCGGCAATATCAAAGGCGTACTGGACGTGGGAATTTCTATTTGTGTATTTGCCAAATGTTTTTTCTGATGCTGAGCTTTTTTAATTTCCAAAAGTTCTAAAAGGTTCAGTTTTTTACCTTTCCTTTCGCAATTCAAAATTTTGACGTCGTTTTCATCTAAGTGATGGTTATTTCTTATGCAATGGTCAGCAAAACCTGTTGTGCTTTTGTATGAATTTATATTCGAAACGTGTTCTTTAATTCTGTTTTTAATAGCTCTACCTGATTGTCCTATGTATATCATGTCACATTGCATGCATTTTATTTGGTAAATGCCGTTTTTGTTCAATTTATTGGATTTTGGCTTATTGTTAACTAGAAGACTAGAAATAAAAGCAATAGAGGTTAATAAGTGCAATTTGGGAGGTCTTCACTAGACTATAACAATAAGCCAAAATCCAGTAAATTGAACAAAAACGGCATTTACCAAATAAAATTCATGCAATGTGACATGATATACATAGGACAATCAGGTAGAGCTATTAAAAACAGAATTAAGGAACACGTTTCGAATATAAATTCATACAAAAGCACAACAGGTTTTGCTGACCATTGCATAAGAAATAACCATCACTTAGATGAAAACGACGTCAAAATTTTGCATTGCGAAAGGAAAGGTAAAAAACTGAACCTTTTAGAACTTTTGGAAATTAAAAAAGCTCAGCATCAGAAAAAACATTTGGCAAATACACAAATAGAAATTCCCACGTCCAGTACGCCTTTGATATTGCCGAAATTATAAAGTCGACCTTCAAACCCAGGCGAGAGATTTTACAACTGTATTTTACAACCCCTGTAAAAAAAAGGGATACAAACAAAATTCTGCACATCTGAGTTTAGTATAACGCTGTTATCTCTTTGACAATGACCGTTCTAGGTCGAAACGATCGTTAGAGTTATCTGATAAATCAAGTGAGATAAAGCACATACGTTCAATCAGCTTGTTTCCAAGCTACCTAATTGATATATATTTGCATTGAACATGAGTGGTGTTATACGTACAAAATAAATTGACTTAGGTCAACAAACATAACAAAATCTTCCGATGGACACATTATAGAATTCCAAAAAATAGCGAGCGACTGTAGCTACTTGGAGCATCAATGGCGATGCAACATCGTTACACGATACACTATGCGTTTAAGTGCCCTATGGCGGCACGGTTCATCCCTGGGTACGTCAGGGTGCGACTCTTATTACACGGAATATTTTACTCGTAGTGCTCGATATCGAGAATGTCCAATAAATTCAAATCCCCCGGAATGACGGGGGACGCTAAAAAGAGCAAGAAGTTTGTTTAAGAGCTAGAGAAGTTCGGCGCAATAGATCACCGATATGAATTCGTTCGGCATATTCGACATTCCAAGTTCCAAAGGTGTCCAAAGAGAAGATTACACGCTAAAAATCCTCGCCGGCCGTCTCCTCAAATCGAACGTGCAGTCTATAAATACGAGGACCTCGCCTGGGAAGCTGCTGAATTAAGTCAGATCATTAGCGTACCTGCCCTAATGGTCTCCACTTAATTAGTTATAACTTGTTAAGTATCGCAGTTTTGTGTAGCAGCTTCACAGACGTACCGTAAGCTTTGTAATTATTGCGGAAGCAAGAATGTCCTTTGACTGAATAGAGGACGCGCCTGCTTTACTCCTGTTTACCTTTTTCTCGTCGAGCCCTTTAAATTGAAACGGGAGTTTATGGCGATTTTAAGCACTTTGTCATCTCGTTATGAATAGGGGTGTACCGAACGTTAGGGGTGCGTTGCTACTGATTGATGACTAAATCTGAGCATGTCAAGGCTTGATGTGTCTCAGGGTATTCCGGTGGAAGATATAAAAGTGATAAACGTTTCTAAAAATTAATTCTTTCGCGTCTAATTGTGAGGGTTATAAATACTTTTTTATGAAAATTTAAAATTAAGCCTAGCTTCTGAAACATCTCACACTGAAATTTAAGTAATTGCTTCTTTGTTATTTGATTATGGTAATAAAATACACTTTAAAAAGTTTTAGTTTCAATTGTTAATTGTGGAACAACTTATGGCGTTTCTTTAATCTAAAAAACGTATTATACTTACATCTGATCCTTTGAAATGTTTCTCAGAAATAGTAAGAGCTTTACCTCCATCCACTATTCACAAGTTTAATCATCTTTTGGCACTTAAAACAAAGTGTTTCTTTAGTGATGTCTGTAATTTTGCACTTTTTTGGCATATTTATTTATTTAAAATTAAAATAATAATAATAGAACTTTATTTAAACATACTATTGGCGAAGTCTAGTGTAGCTATTCCACTCAACCCAAAAAAAATATAAACTTAGTTCAATATGAGAAACAAACCAAAAACATAGACAACTATAGTACCATGCTATGCCTATAATTAAAAGCTAATGACTTAACCTATACATCATTTGTTTTTTGAAATTTTCTAAAGAGCATATTTTAGTAAACAAATCATAGTGTTCATTATAATATTTTATAGCATTATAAGTGAAAGACCGCGTGTATAGGGAGGTTCGGAAGCTAGGCATTGATAAACGGTGGACATATCTAAGAGATAAATTAGTGCAATGCAAGCTGCGACGACTATGAAACTTATCACGCAAGTATTTTGGCGAAGAGGATCGAAAGATATTGAACAAGAAAGTTGCATGGTGGTAATGAAAAAGTTGATCAATTTTTAACCATTTAAGCTGCTGTATACACTTACTGATATGAGCATACTTTTTTAGTCCAAATATGAATCTGCAGCAGTTATTCTGCACCTTCTGAAGGTCGTATTTATTAACGGCATCAAGACAAGGAAAGTATACCATAAAACAATAAAGTAAGTGAGGGATTACCAGAGATTCGCATAATTGTTTTCTAAGTTTAAAGTTGAGAATAAGATGAATAGAGTACAAGAGCTATAAAGCAACATAACATTTTTTAATAACAGAAGACACGTGATTTTTAAAACGAAGGTCATTATCTATACCTAATCCAAGACTTTTGATCCTTTCATATAGAGGCAGTTGATTATGGTCCACATGTACTTTAATATCATCCCTCACAAAACATTTTTGTGACGATTTTGACGCGACGTATACTACAGAACACTTATTGCTGTTCAACATTAAGTTAATATTACTAGAACATTCACTAGTGTTGCCTAGGTCCTCATTCATTTCTAAGCATGCCCTCTCTATGTTCTGTGGGTCGAAATGGTGTAAAAGGTAAGTATCGTCATCGTATGCCACGCAAGTTGAAAATTTGGGCTTTGAGAGTAAATCAGCGGTGTAAATTAAAAACAAAATTGGTCCCAGGATAGATCCTTGAGGGACTCCCGACGTCACTCTGCCGACATCAGACATTTCGCCACCCAGCAAGACTCGCTGGCACCTATTGAGCAAATAAGATCGGAAGAAATTAACAGAAACCTCATCAAAACCGTAGTAAGTCAATTTACTACAACGCAACACAGGATCCAGTGTATAAAAAGCTTTCGAAAAATCCAATGAGACCAAAAGACTTGCCCTGCCGGCATCGAGTGATCCAATGCACTCGTCCACCAAATTAGTTAACGCAATTGTGGTACTGTAATGAGTACGAAAACCTGACTGGTTTTCGGGTATAATTTTAGCTTCACAAACATAATCATATATTTGTTTATGAAGAAACTTTTCACATACACAGGCAAGATGCTGATTGGTCTCAAATCGGATACAGATTTAATTTCATCACTTTTAGGCAAAGGTCGTATTAAAGTGAGCTTCCACTCATCGGGATAATAACTGTGCTCGAAACAACAATTGATAATGTGAGCAACATAGTTGCAAATAACAGGGCAACAGTATTTCAACATCTTAGAAGAAACGTTGTCGTGTCCAACTGCATTTTTTTCAAAGCAAGAATAACATTAGCAACATCTTTAGGGGAAATAAATTTAAGATAAAATTTAGTATTTTCATTAAGAGGTTTTCTATCAAATTGTTTTACTTCATTGGAACAGTTATTGGATGGGGAAAATACCGACATAAAGTAGTCATTTATTTCATTAGCAGAGTATGATGATATGTCACAGGACTTTCCACCTCGTTTGACGTGTAAGTAATTTAGAGCTTTCCACAAATGTTTACTGGAAGTATTAATGCTAACTTGGTTTAAGTACGCAGTCTTTTCCTTTCTGATAGCGCTAACCGTCATGTTACGTAGTTGCTTATACTGAACCCAATCCTGCAATTTTCCCGTTCGTTTGTACTTACTTAGTAACCTATTACGTTCTCGCATCATGATCTTAATTGTTGGCGTAAGCCAAGGTACATATGGCTTAGAGATGTAAGCAGTTTTAACTGGTGCATGTTTATCAAACAATTGCAGAATGTAGGAATTAAGAAACTTTATTTTATCATTTATATCGGATATGTATAGTATTGTGTCCCATTTCACCTGTATTAAGTATTAAGTCAGCATAGATAAAATACAATGTGAGTTTTGTAAAGGTACCGATGCGTTTCTCAAACATGCTTGTAAAATTCATATGCTCACTTCTCTAAATAATGTTGCCCTATTGGCAGGGCAAGATGGCATTGCCTGTAGGGAGGAATTCGTGGAATGTACCCCAAAAAGAAGGATCAGACATGTCCACGTCAATAAAAGTATCTTAATATTCCGTATAATTTGGCAATCAATGTGGCCGTTTACGGGCGAAATTGGTTTACCTTATTCAAACTTAATAAATAAAGGAACGAGGAAACATTTGTTTATCCAGTGGAAGATTAAAAATCTACACCCTAAATTGCCGACGAAGTCATAAAGAGTACGAAATCTTACACGGACCTTTATGTTTTTGAGACTAAAATACAAACTTCCTGTGCATGTTGAAGGTAGGAACCTAATGAGTGTTCGAGCTCAAACACATGTTTTTTGAAAGTTGGTGTGAAAACCGTGGATCAGCGTGTGCATTCGATGCGGCATGACGCTGCATCAGCAACGTGCCTGCATTAAACTCCGCAGGTTGTTACCAAATGGTGTCTGAAACATTAACAGAACATCTTAGTGTTCGATCCCCTGGGATATACACGCAACTAGGCAGACTATGGGCATCGATCCGTCCTGACGGATCGGAAAGTTTAGCTGTCGAACTGTAGCACCATCCCTTCCTGCGACCTGTGTCATTCATCCACTATATCAACTCTGGTTTTCTTGTGGGGCCGCATTATTTCGGGGGTGATACACTTTCGGTGTTCGCGTGTAAAAAGCCGCCGTTGAGTGTGTCGCGTGGCCGTGAGGTTGCGTTTTCCTGACCCTAATTGTAAAGCGCAGATCGAGTCAAAAACTAACTGAAATACAGGAGCTTGCTGTTTGCTCTGATCGCGGATCTCGTATTTTTCCTCCCCAATTCTGCATCCAGCGTTCCGGGTGAAAGTCCATTGTTCCGGAATAAACAGTCGATTCCTGTATTTTCTTTTCGGGCGCAGCAGCGCCACTCTGTGCAGATTACAGAACAAATATTTGTGCGGTTTGTACGGATGCGCGGTTCAAAATTTTATGGTTGACAGAGTACGGGGATTATGTGTTTATTTTGAGCAAAACCAAAACATGCCCAGCAGATCATAAACAACGGCCACCCTTGCCTGGACCCAAACGGCAGTCGGCACTACTCGAAACGCGGCCCTGCAGTTTTGCTATCTCGTAAAGCGCAAGCCCAGAATGAATGTACACCCTTACGCACATGTCCTGGAGAGAGCACCCCTCGGATCGCTAAGAGTCAATTTTTTTTGTAATGACAACAGGTTGTCCATAAGTTGTTTTTTACGAAACAACATTTGGGCTGAATATGTAATTTATTTTGGCAATATTTCACTTGTTTTTCAATCCTGTTTTCGCGAGATAAAAAGGGTTTAAATGAAAATGTATAAATAAATATTTTACATAGTTGTCTAGATCCTTAAAGAATCAATTTTTGGAGCAAGACAGTATCAAAATAAACCTAGACACTGGTCGAATATCTACTTTTATTTTCCTAAAACTAATTATCTTATTGTTCTGTGCATTTATTGGTACTATTTGCTGTTAGAATGAAAGCTTTTCATTTGCTTGATAGTTACCAAGTTGATATGCCGTCATCCTTTCGCTTCATGCTTGATTGATTATAGAAACGATAACGACAACTAATCAACACGCTCATTGAAAAACTAAACTAAACTAAACTTGAACATATTGCTAGTAATCGCAGATCATCAGTTGTTTCAGTTAACGAGTTTCAGGTGCTTTTGAGAATATAATCAGGTTTTAAAGTAGTGATTAACCTCAAAATGTTCACTATTCTACTGACATTGATGATTAGTTTGATTTGGTGGCTCAAAAAAAGAACTACATCTATAATGTTACCAAGTTCAGTGACACAATAAAAATATTCTTTCCACATTATTGCAACTGAAATTACAACTAAAACATTTCTGCTGAATTTGCTTTGTTTTCAGTTTTTTTTCAACTCAAAGAAAATTTAAAGTATTTCAGGTGGCGCTTTCTACAAGTATTTTTTTTATTTTTGAGCTCTAGTAAACCTTACCAAAGCAAAGCAACAAGTCGTTCCTCGAAAACCATTGAAAACCCACCCTACAGCCTGGACTCGTCACCTAATGGCTGTCCCATCAAGGAAACATTAACGCAAGAAACGCCGAAGTCGTTATGGTTGTTATAAAAAGCGGAAAATGGTTTGAAACGTCTCATATGTACAGGGTGTTCGGGTGGTCGTAGTAACTATGTGTGAATGCGTCGGGTGCAAGTTATTTATCATCATTGCGTTAACTAAGAAGCAATTCGGGATTGTCCATCTCCCAAGACGATTTGTGTCTATACACCGATAGGCAATTGAGTGGAGGTCCCGGCAAGTGGGTAAGATAGGGCGAAGATTGGGCGACAGGCGAGCGATAGGATGAGTTGGCCCCTCGAACAGGATTAAAGAATCGATTCACTTCGAGCACGGCGGAAGGAGCAGCCCTTTCCCTCTTTATGTGCTTGTTATTCTATCCTTTATATTTCAAGTGGCCACTTAATGTGTTTTATGGCGCCAATATCGGCCTGCATGTATATAAACAGTAAAATATGAATGTTTGCCGAACGGCGTTTTTATATCACCTTCGAACCGTTTGATTCCGTCTTTATGGCAGCTATCCGTCTATGTGGAGATTTCACGACTCACAAAGACCGTATTAAAAAAGCCCGGGGCGTGTCGGGGCGTCTTTTTGAATTCGCGCGCTCGCAAAGAAACGGAATTTTAACAAGATCACCTGCACACTTATTGTCGGATATTAAAAGTAATTGGGCGAAGAGCAGGCAGTACAGATGTCGGGATAACGTACAAGCTCGGCTTTATATTTCATTGTTTCTTTGTGCCAGACCACGGTCCATGCATATTCAACAAGACAGCATTTCAGAACATTATTGTCGACATTTATTCGTTGCTTAAACACGACAGAAGATCAAGTCTGCTCGGCGGACTCGCATAAAACCAAAATGAATGAGGCGGCTCGCCGTCAAGTGTTAATTCATCATGACTCGTTTGATCCTCTGCGTCGTCTTTATTCTAATGAGCGGGATTCAATTTTATTGGCGTAATGAGAGAGATTGCCTAGTTGGCAACTGCGACACCCAAAGCAAGCCAGTTATCATAACTTGCACCAAACAAGATTATGCCAACTAACCGCGTAAGTTGAACGCCGCTAGTCCCAAACAACCGATACCGAAGCTGAGTCTTCATTAGCAACTGATCTGCTTAGGGGTTTACCGAACGATCAAAGTGTTTCCTTATAAAGCGATAATATAAAGAAGAATGTATACAGATACATAAATTGATTGTCCCTTATTCTCATGACAATAAACACATGTAGTAGACTTATAACACTTACCAAATATGTTTAGGATACTTTTTGGACAAAATTAGATGCAACTATAAGGGATACTTATACGGACGACCTAAAAATTATAATATTGTTACGTGTACGTACGTAACTTCTTTTATTTACGGACTAGTACCGAAAAACACTAAACTATAACATTGTTATCTCAATACACTATGCCAACGCTACTAATTCATGTATAAAAGAGCTAATGCCCTCAGTGCCATCTAATACACCAGTCCGCACGCTGCGGTTAAAGCGACGGCCTGCAGTGGTCAATTTGCTCTATACCCCTGCCTGATGAGCCCCAACAGGTCGAAACCAGTCATAGGGTGCGAGTCGATTGCCCAGGGCATATGATTTCTTTCAACTACTAATTCATTTAGCCGGTATTCAAAACACAACTGTGCGAACGTTAGTCTGGTTGGTGTATATACTACGATGTAAGTTTATTTTTCAGAGAAATTGCCCTTCGCGTTGATTCACTGCCTTCAATGTGAATTTGTCAATTTTATTAATTAAATTGTTTATTGAAACGCTAAAGCTGCCGTTATGCTTTTTGTCGCTGAATTCGTTACAAAACAGGCATGTAGGGAACAATACATGAACCTCCCCTAAATAATTCCATTCACTAGCTGCTGCATGAAGGGTTTTTTTATTTGCAAAAAGATTTCGACATATTCTACAGTGCTTTGCATGGTCGATGGCAATATTACTTGACCCATGTTAAAAAAAGCACTTTCAGCATCCATTATCTTGTGCTGTGGTAAAATACCTGAAGAACAAAATTGTCAAAGAAGTGACAGGAGAGGATTGTTGAACGGAAAGATTGTAGATCCAGATCTCCAACAAACACTGGACAGCAACAGTATGATTTATGAAACCACCATAAAGTAATAGTGTCTACTCAAAATAAAAGACGAAGAGATTTTTAGAGCATTAAAGCTAGGGTCGGACAATTGTAATACATTTTTTAATATACAAGATGGCCCATCGAAAACGTACCGCAAGGCAATACAGGGCGGGAAAGAACTTTTCGGTAAAATCCAAAAACACGTCAAGTTTGTTTGTCAGCAGCACCCATTCAGGMTTGGCAAAAAACATGTTTTTTTAAATTAAACAAAACAAACAGTTTTTTTTTAATTTAACCATGTTTAAATTGTTTTAAAAATATTTTTTTACTTAGTTGAAAACATGTTAAATACTGTTTTAAACATGCACTCTCATGCAAATTACTATGTGTATGTGTATTAGTGAAAATAAATACGAGTAAATGACTTAAAGCGTAGCAGTTGGCTAAAAATCCCTAGGTGACTACGATTGCCTGTTGTCATTTGTCATTGGTTATTATGAGCAGGTTTTTCTTTTCTATTTTAAGCGAAAATCAACTCTGTTCTTAAAATTCAGACCAATCCAATACTGGTTACTGGGTGGATTTTAGCTAATATCAACTTTAACAAAGAGAAGAGTAACCGACCTTGTATGTTTAAAGTTTAAAGTTCAGCAATTACAATGACCAGTAGGAGGAATAATGCAGTGTGGAATTACTTTGACAAAATTAAGGTGCAAAATAGTACAATGCGAGCTCGATGCAAGAAGTGCAAAAAAGATATGCTTGCACTAGTAAAAATATTTTATTTCTTGTTTATTGTTTTTTATATTCCCAAGTTCTGATAACCATTTGTTCGTTTATGCTAAAGATATAATTATCTAGTAAGTGTTGAATTGGACCAGAAATACAAATTTTTATGTTATGTTAAGGTTAAGATTTTTATTTGTTGTGTTGTGGAAAAGTTAAAATTTTAGGCAATAAGATTTTTTGAATACGGCCCATTTAGGAACTTTGAAGCGTGCCACAAGTCCCAATAGTTTACGACGGCTGTAAAACCCTCTGCATAAGTCAGTCTCATAGATTGTTGCTTCCGAGTATACAATATTTCAAACCTATTAAAACATACATGCGTTCCAGTATCTAGCAACATGTTTGTCTGCAGTAAAATCCACTTCTGATCAAACTTTTACTTGAATCAGCCATCCTTTTAAGCATTTCTATTTTGATTACCACACAAGATGGGTTCCGCATAATGAATCTGTGAATATTGATTGTGGGTTTAGTATAAGGGGAGCGCGAAAAACATCCCATTCCGGGCTGGCCATTTCGGGGTTGAGCTGACGCCAATGCAAACGCTCCCTTTTGTTTCTGTAGCAAGAGGATTCGATCTGTTTGGTCTGAAAACTAATAAGTATACTTCCCTTTCAATTCTTTGATTACCGGGCGTCTTTATACCGAACAGAGAGGTCTTTTTGGGGCGGCCTTTCTTTAATCTTCGGATAAAGAAAATGCCGAAGCTGTAAATTGGCTGTCTGTGTATATTGAACTTGGACGAGATCGGAAATCGGAGGCGAACATACGCCACCAGAACTTGGAAAACCGAGAGATGCGATCGATTACGTGTGGCCCGCTATTTTTAAATACGACACGGGGAAACCGGCGTTCGCTTAATTTTTTTCTTCTGGACGATTAAAAGTTGAAAGTTTGCGAAGGAGTTCCGCGGAAAAMTTCCACGGTACATGGGCCAGCAACCTCCCGAACCAGGTCGACGGCTTAAGTTTTTGATCATTACGGCCCCCTCGATAGCATCAAAATGATTTACTCCATTCCTGCATTGACGGCGCGGCGTCACAACATGGGCCATAAAAATACGGTCCATGTCCCCAGGTGCTTCTTTCTTTCCAGGATCGATCTCAATCAATAAGTCAGCCGTCCCAACCCTTTTTTTGGAAATGTACGCGAGTTGTCCTCTGAAACGCTGAATATTTCAGACGGCCGCGCGACCCCGCCATGGTTTGTTAATCAGCTGCCCAAGGAGCAACTCCGGGCTCTCAGAATCGGAGCACGCCATCACTTTAAAGTAATGGAACATGTTGCGTAATTAAGTGTAAGTTAAGCCCGTAGATGACCGGATTAAGTGAAAATACGGGCTGCGATACAATGAACCGTTGAAATAAAGATGCATGGCTTCAGTTTAATGGTTTCTAATTCTGGCCGCGCGCTAAATTACCAGGGGGCTCAGCTCGAGGTCAGGTGGTTCATACAAATGGTACAATATATTATTCTATCCGTTCTCATTGCGGAAATTTTCTTTTGTATCGGGCGCCGAACGCCGACGCCACGTGCGATTTTTCATTAAACATTGAAGACGTCCCGGAACGCCGGACCGTTACCGCTAATGAAATGGATGCCATGAATTAATAACAAGCGGAGAATTGCACATACATGGAGCTTCTGACCCACACTCAACCAAGACAACCGAAACACACCCGCTACGAGTAATTGTGAAAATCAACCTTGTACTGAACGTTCAGCAATCGCCACTTCGAATTTTTGCTCGCCATTCGCACCAATACTACTGAAACTGAAKAAAACAAAACAGTCTACGCCACAAGTCGACTGTTTGGGAAGGTACCGTAGATGGCGTTCGCGACGGTATCCAGGCGATTCGAAAATGCGCGGGAGGAAGTACTGTATAGACGCCTTCCAGACCTGACCAGACAGTCTCATTATACGTGAAGCCGAGTGTACTTATATTCTACTAATATACGAAATGCATCAGAGAAAACGTATTTAATTGGTGTAATATACAGGGTGTCCCGAAAGTGATGGTCCAAACTGAAGCATGCGGTAGAGTGGGTCAGGTCAGATCAGGTCGGTCGAAGTAACAACATATGCTTTTAGCATAGTTACAGAAATTTTTGTATGAAAATCACTGTATAGTTGTTAGTATTAAACTACAACAAATTCTTTGGGTCCATTTTTCATTATCTAGAACGCAATTTATGTTTAAGCGTATTTATCTTGTATAAAGATACATGTACCAAATGTGCGCATTAGTTTAAAACTTTTACCTATTATTCCAATTGAAATAAGACTACACTCGTTTCTGTATCTGTTATAGTACTTGCATAAGATGGCAAAAAGTTACTTTTTACCGTTTTGCTCTTATTTTTGTTTCTGTTCATTGTTCCTGTTCATTATTTCTGTTTATTGTTGCTGACTACAAAAATTTCGTGTTGTACGCCACGTGAGTATACAGAAATGCACTTCATTTATGGAATGTGCAATGGAAACGCTGGACGTGCTGCGGATGTTTACCGTCAACGACATCAAGACCAAGAGCGATGTCCCGATCACTGAGTATTCATCTGCGTGCACAACACATATACGGAAGGCAGAAATCCTAGTGCACCAGCTCGTACAGGGAGACCTAAAATTAATGTCGCGAGCGAAGACAAAATACTGGATGAAGTTGAAATGGATCCCTCAACAAGTACATATACGCCAAATATCAGCAAACACTGGTGTACCAAAGTCGACTATACAGTGATCCCTTAAGAGACAGCTGTATTATCCATTCCATGTTCAGCGCATACAAGTGCTGTTGTCTACAAGATTATCGCTTAAGGGTACAGTTCTGCAGGTGAATGTTGAGAAGGTGCCGAAGAGACGAGAGCTTCTTTACCAAGATATTATGCACTGATGGATGCCATTTCAAAGGGGTGGGGATATGTAATAACCGCAATCTCCATAGCTGGTTCATCGAAAATCCCCATCAAACGCGTAATAGTCGCTTTCAGCATCAGTTCGCTGTCAATTTATGGGCAGGAATTGAAGGTGGAACTCTGATCGGACCACATGAGCTCCCTGAAAGACTAAATGCCGCCCAATACCTACAATTTTTAGAAAATGAAATGMTAGGCAGAGAATGTGGCMTCAATTAGATGGAGCTCCAGCGCATTATGCGCAAATAGTGTGTAAAGAATGCATATAATGGCAGATGGATTGGGTGAGGGGGACTTATACCAAGGTCTCCACGTTCCCTGGACCTCAACCCTTTAGACTTTTTCTTGTGGAGTTATTACAAAGAATTTGTGTACCGGGGAGAGTCTTTCAACGCGCAGCATTTACGAGATAGGATCCAAGCTGCTACTCGCCAAGTTAGAAATCATCCTGGGACCTCAGAAAAACTTTCATTAGACGATGCAGGCTGTGTATTAGAACTGGTGGACAATCATTTGAACATTTATTGTAAGCGCGTTATACTGAAGTGATCCGTTAAGTTCTTGTGAAAATTGGTCTAGTTGTTCTTTTATGCCATGCTATGTTTCGGCATTTAGCTTTACCGAATTCCGGTTAAATACCTACTCAATAATTTTGTAGGTATTTTTATTACAGTTAAAATAAAACTTTTATAAAATAATATGACGTACTTAGTTCGTGTATGTTTTTTTCTCTATGTTTGGGCTTTTGTCAATTGCGTTTTAATTTATTAAACAAAAATGACAAAAAGTGAGTATTTCGCTTTAGGAATAGTCACAAAAATATGTACTAGTTGAATACTTTACTTGCAGTAACCTACATCCAAAGCTCGATTTTCCCAAGCCTACCTTGTGAGCCGAGTCATTGTGTATACCTGCATTAAGTAACATTTCGTCCTATTCTGCAAGTACATAACAAGTACAGAAACAAAACTATATCCTGTGGTACTAACCATGCAACGAATTACAAAGATTATCTTCAGTTTTCATGACAGACTTGATTTCGTCAGGACACTGAGTTTCATAATATCTAAAAAAATATCTGTAACTTTTAAACAGTAAACAAATGTATAATCGCATATGTGGTTATTTCGATTGGAAATGACCACCTGCTTCAGTTTGGACCATCACTTTCGGGACACCCTGTATAAATGTTGTGGATGCAGTAAAATTGATATAATAATTTAGCATACGTCACGATATCAAACCATCAAAATTCATAACAATTTTTAACAGAGCGCTTTTTAAACTGGAAGGCATATCATAAATATATAAAATATTGTTTTTCTGTTCATAAAAACAGGCTGCACCTATATATGTACATATAAATCACTTTTTGCCCAAAACTATACTTATACTTGTAATATATATGCACTACAAAATCGACATTCTCTGCAAATACTACGACTAGATGAAAGCCAGTGGCTTATTGCAGTTTTAGGGGTATGTTATTATTAGATTATTATTAGATATTATTAGCATTTGTTCTTAAACAATCTCCCAACACGCATAAATACTTCAACACATATTTCTTAACTATTCAGGAATATTTATAAAATCTTGGATGCCAATTAACTGTTCATCTAGAATTTGGTAAAGATTGATTAATTGGGTTACGCGTATTTCTACCGTTACCAGATATATCGCCGAGTCGGTTGCGTCTGCGTTGGGTTGGAGGGGTGACACGCTTGTTGTTACTGGCCTCCCAATGGAATGGAAAGGTTTGCACGTTGCGACAACCATTTCCTTAGATATTTCTGTGTTTCTTGGAGGCTTAGTTCGGCTGTATTCTTCTTCCTCCTCGAATGAACTGCGATCTGGAGTTGTGTGCAGGTTTGGGACTTCCTTACTTTTTTTTTGTCTGAGTTACGTTGCTCTTGCGTGATGCTGTCGACATTTATTTGGGTGATTTCGTGTGTCTCTATTCTGTTGGCTTGCTCGACCTCTAGATAGGGTGATGGCGCTCGATGGCATATTTCTGGTTTGTGGGCTTGTGTCTACACTTTCTGTGGAGGAATTTGATTCTGATGTAACAATGGCAAGGGGATGCAATTGAAATTGTTGGAGATTGGCCTATACAATAAAAGCTCAGTAAGTTGTGTCATGGCTAAATGTAAAGGAGATGGTTTACTTAGATCAGATAGAGATAGAGTAGGTATGTGTTTCGCTCTTTTAAATGATCAATGACTTATATATTAAAATTGTAAGATTTGCCAAACAGACTCGCATGTTGCGTTACATGCGACTCGTTGGAATTCGTTCGCGACGAAATTGAGTTAAAAAAGCACCGATCCCAGACAATGCCGATGAACTATGATGGATCGCTGCTAATTGAATCGGCGCCCGAATGTTTTCGAATTAATTCCATGATTTAAAAGCGCGTAGCAGCGAAACCCACGACGGCATATTTTATTCGGCGTGTAGATGCACAGCGAAATGCAAAAACAAATTTAATGACCCCGCTTTTAGTTACAGCGACGCCGGCGTCCTATCTAGTTGCTAGCGGCTAGAGCACGCAGGAATGGACCAATTATGATTTACTGTTTTTGTCCGTGCAGTCCAACACGGCTGGGAAACATCTTGGAGCGATAAACGGCGCAACAGGAATTACATGGGAGTCCCGGCGAAACATATCGTTCCTGAAATTTGAAGTGAACTAACACTAAGTTTTAAGTGAACTTACAGTAACCGAATGAAGGATATTTATCACGCTTACTAAACTTATACTATGGATGCTTTCAGAACTGATAACATAATTTTATTGTGTTTAGGCACTGCTGTACCTATAGAAATTACCTGACGCACCGGTCTAGTAAATTTTACACCTGAAAAAATCTAATACACAACTATTTGACGTCCAAGTACGTCCCAGTTCATAATTTCCATTATTCTTATTAAAATTATGAGGGTTTTAAATTATTTCAACATTGAAATGATAAATAACAAAGAAATATAATAAGTCAAAAGCTATGAATCTAGTTATGATACAAAGTAATAGATAAATAGAAGAGAAACAAATGAATTAAGAAGGCTCAACGAACAGCGCACAGTAAAAATTTCTACTTTGTTCTATCTTTTAGTACTGCTATAAACAGGAATATTGGTAGTAGTCACATAGAAATAAACACTCAAAATTACAGCGTATTCGCGTAAAACTATCAAATTCTGCCAGTATTATGAAAGAACGATGAAAGTCCAAATATACTGATACTTCAGATTAGTGCACTGTTAACAGTGTGGAGCTTTGGATGAAGAATTTAGTTAGTTTAGTTTATTAGTTGTTAATAGAAGTAATGGGGTCGTCCCACAATTTTTTTTTACTTCACATTTAAAATGTACATAAAAATTGAAGCACAAAGACATTTTTTTGGCGATTTTTTCCGGTTCTTTGCCGAGAAAAAAATGTGAAAGTATGGATTTTTCAATATCCGTTTCAAACGCTTTGATATTCCGCCACGGAGATGACGTAAAAGGTTCGCATGCTGACGAAAGCGAGAAACACCAATAATAGCCAGTGCTCTAGCGGCATTGCAAGTAATATTTGTTTACATTTTTTTTGAGTTGCGTCGCGTTGTCAATGTGGGCAAATTTTCGCGATACCGTGAGGAATGTACTCGTAAACTGGCATTGTGACATTGATACCTAGGTCAACTTAAGGCGTATTTGTGAAAATAACTTCAATCATCCTTCAGTCAATTTATTCTATAATGAACAGTTCAATATAATAAGCGCATTCACACTAGCCTTTTGCTGAAATACGAAAGCACTTTAACCATTGAACCTGCTTCAGAACTAATGTTTTTATTATGAGGAATTAAACGACGCTTTAAGCTTGATAATGTTAGTTTGTATACTTTCGTATAAAGTTTGAAACTGTCAGGACGATCTCTGGCCGTCGCTTGGAAGAAACGATAAAGTACCGCTGACAACATCGCACGTTCGCACGTGCTGCATGTGTCACATGTGTAACGAATAACCCTAACAACTCTAGCCATGCATTTTTGTTTACATAGTTTGGTCAAACTTTAGAGTTTCGTATTTGTCAGATTATGTGGTGGAGCAAGATGTTGTCAAAGATTTGGGTAATCTGTTTTTTTTAATGTCAGAATGGCTTACGTTAAGAAGTATTTTGTTCTGTGTTGTAAGAATACTACTGCTGATGAACAGTTACAGGTTATTCCTATGTTTACATTAAAATATTGACGTTGACAGTTATACTTATACCTTCGTCCCTCTCTCTCTCACTCCGATTGCATTATTTGTATTTCTCTAGCTATTTATAAAACTGACAACAGTGAGCACCGATTATTGTTCGATGGAGGGAAAAAGTAAGTGAAGAGCAAAAATTGTAGACATGCAGGCACCCGAGTAAAAGCTTGTAGCCTCGGAATCTGAGTTTTTATTCACCCACACGCTACCTACCAAAAACGTTTAGCAAAGTTATCACTTGACTGAAGCATTGAAGATGTCACCAGTTATGAGTGGCGAAACGTTTGCATTACATAACAGCCCCGAAACTTCGAAAGTTTATTTGATTGTACTATTTGAACTTTGGAACAGAGCTGTTCGTCCAAGGGCCACCACGAAGTACGCGGTACCCCAATGGGCCAGCACGTACCTGATGGCAGACGTTGCAAAGAAATTGGTGTTATCTGTGCGTTACAAATGCCGCACATTACATTTTACTATCCTCGGTTAGTATTTTATTCCATTACAAACAGTGGCACTTGATAGTTACCTGACATCTGATGTTTGACGTGTTTCAAGTCAGGGGAGCCAGCTGAAAGGTAGTTTGTTGGGAAGTCAGTGCAATAATCCTGCCGCAACTGTTTCGTCGTGCCGGCGGTAACGCGTGTTCGATTATTCGGAGTAATGGCAGCGTCGCGGATCCCGATTTACCTAGTGCCCCGACGTATCTGGTGGATATCTCCTTGATTACGTCATCCATCAAAATCAACCGCATGCTCGCATTTGTCGGATTCAGTAACTCACGAGGAGAGGTGGGGTAGGTCCCTGCAGCAGGTTGTTATTGGAATGTCGTCATGGCGCTTCTTAAATATTAACGATCCCTGCTGCATGTATTATTTCACCCCGGCGGAGCTCCCGACGCGGTTACGCTTGACATCCACGGATCGTGTCTTGCCGGCGCTTATCCCAGGCCAAAGGGAAATTTTGAGCGCGCTTGTAAAGAATTTACCGTTTCCATTGCACTTCACCAAGCTCCGCGTAACGTGTTTGAGCCAGTTTCCTGACGCAGAGGGATGTTATTGTGCTACAGGGGATCGGCACCACTTTATCGAGGCTTAGGTGTCGTGGAAGGCGTTCGACGACCTTGGAGGTGCGAAATATAACTCCGAGGAGGGTTTTTAATGGCTTTGGCCGGCGCAGGTGTCTAGATTAGCGACTTGCTATACCTTGACTACGAGTTAAAGCGATACGCCGACGTAGCAAGTGCAGGCAATCCGTATCGTTCGGTGGGGCAGAATAAAAGCATCGTGTTTGGTCTGTAAAACATGATTATATACAGCATAATCGTTAAACATTCATATTAGCGCATATTTAATACAGTATACGACGGGTATTCATAAATTGTTAGTCTCATACGGAAAGGCTTAAAAAGTTCAAAAGAAACTTTCTTATTACGCAAAATAATCCGCTTTAGACAGCGGTCTTGTAGTGCCTTGTAGTGTGGTGTCGCTAGCTACAACGGTTCGATCTAAAAGCGGAGTACATTAGGCCGCCCGACGTCCTAGCRCATTTCTGATCAAATTTTTGGAACCTGCAGCTCAAAATACATCTGTTTGTCGATTTTGAGCTAAAATTAGCTTCCACCGAAAAATCACAAAACATCAAAGGCTAACTCCTCTGTTCTTATTGGACCTTAAAATTTTTGCACCTCCGATTTGTATAATTTCAAGCATATTTACTAATCTAGACCTCCCGAATTTCGGAGTGGTATCCGTTTGTCTCTAGCTACTACGGTTCGCTCTAAATGTGGCGTAAATTAGGCCGCCCGACGTCCTAGCACGTTTCTGATATCTGCAGCTCAAAATACACCTGTTTGTCGATTTTGAGGTAAAATTAGTTTCCACCGAAAAATCACAAGACATCAAAGGCTAACTCCTTTGTTCTTTTTGGATCTTAAAATATTTGCACCTCCGATTTGTATAATTTCAAGCATATATTTAGTAATCTGGACCTCCTGAATTTCGGAATGGTATCCGTTGGTCGCTAGCTACTACGGTTCGCTCTAAATGTGGCGTAAATTAGGCCGCCCGACGTCCTAGCTCATTTCCGATAAAATTTTTGGAATCTGCAGCTCAAAATACATCTGTTTGTCGATTTTGAGCTAAAATTAGTTTCCACCGAAAAATCACAAAACATCAAAGGCCCCTTTGTTCTTTTTGGACCTTAAAATTTCAAGAAACCAGGCATTGTAGGGGTAGCGAAATGAGAGAGACTGTGGTTGTTGGGACACATTGTGAGAATGGGGGAACATAACAAACATGACAGTTAAACATTGTATACGTTCTGTGCTTGTAATTTTACAGGGAAAATTGTCCTAACGATTTCACAATTTCATTTAATTTCGTAAAAATTTTATTTGTATATGCCTACCTACTTCTGTCATAGATTTTTATCAATAAAAATTTACGAGTACAATAGGAAGGAATAACCTTTCCCTAAAAAAAACACAATTTTAAATATCACCAGTTGTTAGCTGGTAGTAATATCTTGCACAGCATTTTTGCTATGACAGGAAACTTGATAAGCAAATTATTGTTCATAGAAAATCATCTTGTAACGTTGTATGCACAACATTCCACGATATGACGTGCTGAGTGAATTAAGATTGTAATGCAACTATGAGTGATTAGCAACAAATAAAACGGTTATTACAGTTACATTTAATGGAGCCAGTTCTTTCATAAACTAAAGGATTTTTCTAGGTAACAACTAGCAAGTAACAACTTTTTACGTCATCGAGTATGCGTGTTTCCTATCAATGCTGCGAACAGATAAAGTCGATCTTATACCGGTCCATGTGCCTAGATGGATGTGCTAAGCTCTGGGTGCAGGTTTAAAGTCCGCAATTAAATTATGTGCTGGGCGGCCCCATTTCGTGAAATTTGTTGGGGGAGCCTTAAAAATGATGACCCGATTAGAGATTCTTCAGTAGACACGGAGAAGCTGTGCAGAGCCATCAGTGTCTTGAAGAATGGCGGCCGTCAATCACGATCCCCGTCCTCCACCCTCATCCGCGATCCCACCCGGCTCACCGTATAGCCGATACGAAATACACGACTTGTATACATCATAGATTGAATGCCCTTTGTCAGGACATGAACGCGGCGGCACCGAAAGAAATTTGACGGGTCGTAAAGTTAACGTAACTTTTTTAACTAACTGGTTGTTTTCTTTTGCAGCGATGACGGACGATCCAAGATTTGCCGAACCCATTCCGAACGTAACAGTGGCCTTAGGGAGAGACGCCAGTCTTCCCTGCGTTGTAGAAAACCTTGGAAAATATAAGGTAAGTAGCGACGTTTTCAGGGGACCCCCTTGACATATCATGTTTCTTTATAACGAAATATCACACCCACTGTCGGTTTTTGTCGCGGCTAGACGGCTCCAAATTCCTCGCATATCTACGTTTTTATACAATAATACCATTATGGCACTTTTTCCCCACCCACACCCGTTTATGCTATACGCACTCCACCGACCGAAAAAAGGTGTGTTTATACCTCGCAGCTCGCAAGTCCTTTTTTCATTTCGCGAAATTATGGAAAATATTTGCAGGGCACCGCGTAGGAGCGCAAGTATCCGGTTGCCGTTACGCGATACACCTCTTGCCAGCAGCATTACTGTCCATAAATCTTTGCTAATTAATTATCAACGCAGAGCAAATTAACACCTGCTGTCTGATTGGAAGGATGAATAACGGTACGAATCGTACATTGTTTGGGGAAGAAGTGCGCAAACAAATGGCTGCATTCGACGCTCACTTGGGTAAAAATACGGCTTTGAAGCCATTGAAATCGTCCGATGTTAGCAGTTTGGCCCGATAAAACGAAAAGTAGGTCATTTTTAAAATAACTTTTCAACTATGTTATTACCAAGCTAGTAAATATTGACGAAGATGCATTTAAACATTGCATTAACTTCTTGATTTCGAGGATCCCTTGACGAAAATTTGGTTGCATAATTTAATTGTTTAATTGGATATTAAATTACGGAACTCCAAGAAAAGATTGAGCTTTTGGTCAGACAAATAGATCGGCCGAACTAGATCCTCCCACAAAGTAAAAACCAACCTATGTATACATTTGCTTGAAAAGAACTATCTTTTTAACTAAGCTTTGATGTTACCGATTTCTAAGGAAGGTGACTGGATTTCCTAACAATTACAGGTTAAATCTCGTTGCTTCCTGTATTTTCAAAAGTTATCGATTGTATATCACATACTTAACTTATTATGTGCTTTTGAGGTTCACAAAAAAATCGCCCCAAAAAGAGATCTGCAATGATACACAATCTCTCGAGATGCTTATTAACGTAGTAGGTGTACCGCAACGGTCAATCTTAGGACCTTGTTTATAACTTTTAACAATGATCTTCCAGGCTACCTGCCGATGAGCAGTCCCGTGACAAACATGTCTGTCAGATGAATATTTATAGCATCTTATGAGGGTAAATTAAACCAAAAATAAATTGGCACTAAATGTTGACAAATGTATAAAATCATATTTACTTGAAAATGTAAATAAAGATATTATGGGTAAGGAGACTTTAAATTTTGTTAATAAGATTCTTGGTCTGACTATCGACTTGATACTTCTGTGGAAAACACGGTGAAATACGTTGCAAAAATATTGCCAAAACTGTACTTACATATCTTACGAAATTTATCTAATAGTGTCCACAGCAAACGCTTTAAATTCCTATTGTGCTTTAATTAATTCACTTATTGTATGGTATACTAATTTATGAATTAGGTAGCTTGGAAACAAGCTGTTTGAACGTATGTGCTTTGTCTCACTTGATTTATCAGATAACTCTGTCGATCGTTTCGACCTGATGGTCATTGTCAAAGAGATAACAGCGTTATAGTAGTATAGTCAAAACGATCGTCAGAGTTATCTGATAAATCAAGTGAGACAAAGCATATACGTTCAATCAGCTTGTTTCCAAGCTAGCTAATTGATTCAGGATGTTTCACAATGAATGCACCCTTGAATCCATTCAACATATTACTAATTTATGGAATATTCGGCTTTTTAATAATGCTCGTTATCAGTACTGCGTAAAACCCTTTAAATGTGATTACTACTTTGTATTTTATTATTTTAATTCCTTGGTGACTAAACGAAATACTACATTAGCTAGAGAAATGTCTAAACAATAACTTGTTTAGGCATACGTTAATTAAGGCCAGAAGACCCGACCGAGCAGGACAAGCGTGCTGTCAAAAGCACTTTGGAGGCCTTAATCGATGAATTAGACTCTTCAAAGACTGTAAACTGTGATTTTATCGTCTTTTTCCTCTACAAACGGAAATAGACTGCCAGTTTCATACGCTACCATATTGATCTAAAGAAGCAAGTAGCAAGTGATAAGTGGTTATTAGTTAATCCCTTTCTTTGAAGAAAAATCAATTTGTATTTGTACGCTTCCGAATTTGATAGCATGTCAAATATAGTGCTGGAAGGAGAGCCTTCGAAATATATGCTTTGTCTTTGTGTCCAAAGAAGTAAAATAAACTGTTTAGATACCATGATGACTTACTAAAATATGTTGAGCAACTTTCTAATATAGACATAAAAAGTGTATCAAATTTTAAACATTTTAAGGAATTCGATACATGGAGAAGCTAACAAAACAGAAAAAATTAGTAACAAAATAATTTCCATTAGTTTCAGCGTGTAGCTAATACACTTTAGCCATATACAGGATGTTTCACGAATGATAATGACCCTGACGAAATTAAAAATGCAACCCAAAATACATTCGCAGAGCTAACATTGATCGTCTTAAAAAATGTAAAACGTAGAGAGCTGTATAAATTCGTAAAGTTTGACATAAACTTCAATCATTTGCTTTAAGTAAATTCGGTATTGTAAAAACAAATTTTACTTTTGAAAAATGTTTATTCAATAACATTAAAGTAATAAATGCCCAAAATTATCTTTTAACATGCATTAACATTTCTAGAGTGATGGATCTACATGCATCACGTATTTTATTTTCTAAATGTTCTACACTTTCAATTGGTGTTTGGTATACTTGCTCTTTTACCATTCCCACAGAAAAAATCCAAAGGAGTAAGTTCCGGGCTTTTCGGTGGCCAAGGATTAATTGAACCTCTTCCTATACATCGGTTAGGCAAAACCAAATCAAGATGATTTCGCACTATTCTATGATAATGCGCAGGTGCCCCCATTGTTGGAACCATAGATCTTGTCTTACTTGTAAATTTACATTTTGGAGAAGTACCGGCAAAATGTTTCTTAAAAAATTTAGATAAGTTTTGCCGTTTAAACTATCGCGAAAAAATAAGGCCCAACAATTTGATTCCCCAATGTTTCGCACCAGATATTCGTCGAGTAGATAGTTTAAATCCAACGTGAATTTTCTTGCGCATAATAATGCACGTTATGTTTGTTAACTCCACCATTATTAGAAAATCTTGCTTCATCTGAGAAGCAAATGCTGTCATAAAATCTCACATTCAAATTTTGGTGTTCCCGAAAAAAGATACAAAAAGGCAGTCTTTTAGGATAATATGTCTCCTTTAAGGCCTGAACCAATTGCAAGTGATACGGATGAAATTGATTACCTTTAATTATTCGGTGTACTGAAGACAGACTAATACCGGTTGCTCTTGAGACTACCCTTTGACTAATATGAAAATTTTCGTCAATCATTTCCAATACTCTAATTTCATTGTCAGGGTCTGTTGCTGTTTTTTCTCTTGACTTTTTCAGTGGTGGCCAGTTTGTCCTTAAAGTTAATTCAAGTCTCTTGAAAATTGTATCGGCAGGAGCTCGTCTATTTGGAGAACGTTGTCTGTATAAACGGGCAGCAGCGGAAGCATTTTTCTTGCATTCACCATAAATCAAAATTATATCTGTTTTTGCATCATTTGCATGCATTTTAACTTTTAATAAATACAGTGACAGGAACCATAGCGCATAGCCGTCATGGAATCCCAGTTTATTTTTTAAAATAATGCCATTATGTAAAATAACCACATTGGCGATGAGAATGTATTTTGGGTTGCATTTTTAATTTCGTTAGGGTCATTATCATTCGTGAAACATCCTGTATACTTGTCTTGTATTTTCTACTTAAAATCTACTCCAAAATGCTTTATCTACATTTTTTACACGTGTAATGTAGATAATTATAATTTACCGTAAACGCCCACCACGGTTCTGCAACTTTGAAAAATGGGAGAAATTGTGTTATACAGAAGTTATCAAAATGTTTAAGCTACGTATCGTAAAAAAATAATTAATAATGTCTTTTACACAAGCGAAATTTACCAGAATACAAGAATTTATTCGCAACGATCCTCTAATCGACGGTATCTTTTAGTTACTCGATAGGGTTGAGCAAAGCTTGATTTCCATCTTTCATGATTTACCTATATTATCCCAACTCTGGTACGGGGGCAGTGCGGTAGCGAAAACCTAAATGTGAGTTCATGGTAACTTGGCGAACTTGTGATAATCAGTGGGGGATCATACATAAGCACTAGCATGTTGTGTACCATATTCAACTACTCCAAGAAGTATAACAATAGAATTTTGAAGAAAACCATGACTTTCCTCAGTGGGTTTTCAATAAATTGACTTAAGGTGACAGTACTGTATTTTGATTAATAAGAATTTCGTGTAATAGATCCGTTCTTTTTTAATTAGCAACCAAATTTATTTAGTTTTTTTCTACACCATGATAGGGCTACTCCTTATAGTGCCAGGTAAGTGGCTAAACTCCCCAAACAAATAAACTGGCTGAAGACGCTCCGTAGTGTATGGAAAGATAAAAAAATTAAACAGAACTTTACCTTTCTATGGGGATTTATAAAACTGGGATCTATCGGATGTTCTGGACAACTCCTTATAAAAGAACGCTCGTTAGAATTGAACGGTTTTTCTTAAATGCATTCGATCAAAATTAATCCACGAAAGCAGAAGCTTTGGATGAATGCAAACACATGAGAAACAGTGCCGAGACCATAATACCTTAAATCTTTAAAAAACTGTCAAAGATAGACCGGGCTTGCATCATATCTTTTGAAATTTGTCTACTTTCCCAACAATATACAGTGCGTTCAATTTGAAAATCACACTTCGAACATCAACTAATAAAGGTAAAAGCAGCTTCTCAGCTCCAGCTCTGTATTCATCATTGGTGTCATGCTGCGACATCAAATCTTGACGTTCTTGACGTCGCGTCCTAATCTAGCGTCGTGCCTGGATTGCTCGCCGGTTGGAGGTATTTATGATTAAATTGAATGGTAATTGGCATGCCGGAACGGGGTATATCTGGAGTTTCTGACTATCGCATTGCGGCCGTATAGCCCCCGACACTTAGCAAGTTCGTGCCGAGTTGCAGCACCAGCAGCACTCCGTCGTCGCCGCAGCGGTAATGATGTAGTGTGTGGTTACGCCCGAGGTGATGGCAGGAACTGGGAGATATCCAGCACCCGGGAGGGTTTTCGCAATGTTGTTAAAAGATGTAAATTTGGGGGGAGCCACCTACGCTTCGAGGGTATTCCCAGACAGTCGCACAGGTCCGGGCTCGCCGAATATTTATTTGGCGCGCTTTTTCTAGAACTATCGCGACCGTTACTTAAACAGCTCAAAATGGCTTTGAGCGTTCTAGTGCAGTTTATGAGCTCGATTAAGGGAGGGAACATGAAGTATCCACTCGGCGGTGGACGTGGTCGAGACGCGCGCTCGGAGCGGCGGGTTTCCGACGAATTATTTTTCCAAGAGGGCGGATGCGATTACGTGCGGCCGATCCGGTTGTTGCGGTATGGAATTATGGGGGCTTAAGCCGGGTTAACCGGCGAAATTAAGTGAACGCTAATTTCTCTTTTTGGTATGACTTAATTTGATTCCGGCTCGGGATTATCTTCAGCAGACCTTATAGAGACGGCAGTAAATTGGTGGGCGGGAGAACGCGTCCGTTTGGTAATCAACAAGTTAGTCTATTGTCGCCCTGAAACGAGTGGGGCGAGAGCCACAGTGCTACCAACCGAGTACGCCTACAGTGTTTCGAGCCGGCTATTAAATCGATTATACGCCGCTAATGGCACATCCACTGGCTAATCCTTGACGGGATTCTGCTGTTAAGGAGTCTTTTTCTTCCCAAACTACTCGATCGTTAACTGCAACGGCTGATGGTCAAGACCGCCAGATTTCGCCAAGAATTTTTGGTGAATACGTCGAATCTTTTCATCTAAAGGGAAAGGCCAGTCTAATCAATCATTATTACAGCCGGACAACTCCTTTCCGTGGATTCTTTCCCAAAACTTTCTCTTTCGATGCTGATTTGTTACGTCTGCATCGTATATGGGCTCATTAACGTTTAACAAGATTCCCGAAATCATTCGAACGAATATTTTCGAAGCTGGGATCGACCGTGAATGATGCCGTCTGCAATCACAAGGGTGGCGATGGTATAAGGCTCGGTTTATTAACGGTGATAATATGCTACATAAGCAAATCTCTATAGGTAAACACCAGCGGTGCACCTGGGCAGTACCGGCCCTATCGATTTAATACCAATTAACTCCAATGGGGTTTATCTTTTGATTGAAATGTATATGATATAACGCGATACGCGATGCCCTATTAACTGTAAGAATTTGCAATAAAATATTCAGCAACCGCTGAACAAAGAAATTACTGTATTTTTTGCTAAAGTGCTGTTGATAAATCATGACAGCATGAGTTTATTGCGGTGAAAAAAACATAGAGTAAAATAAAACTATGTAAATACCAAAATTTTTTTGTTAATTATCTTTCATTTCGTAACCTACTTTTTTATTTTTGTATGTCAAAGCATTTCAACGGCAGCGTATTTTCCTTTTATCCTTTTTTAATGGCAACCAAGCGATTTTTTACGGATTCTATTACTTTTTCATCCTTGAAATGAGCGGGTCTTTATTTTCTACAATTTGATAACAATTTTTTTGTGAAAGATAGAGTATTCAAATAAACGACCAAAAAACATTACCAAGGTAGGTTCTGCAGGTGTCAAAAAAGTTACCTGCGGGTTTTTCATTTTTTTCATGCCAGTTTGAAGTATCTACCTTTCATTAATTCAAAAGATTAATTTAATAACAGCAATGTAAAGCCGAATTGAAATCCTAATGATGATTAACTACACTGAGAAAAAGGTTTTGCTGGGTAAACAAAAAAATAGTAGCGTCAGCAAAAAGTTTTTGTAGAAATAGGGACAGCAAAACTTTTTGCCCTCACAACAAGAAAAATTTGCTACTTTAATTTAGGTACACTTGCAAATTGTCTTAGCAATTACTACAAATAATCTTTGCTCCCGCAACCAATACCAACTTGCACGGAAAACCAACAGAGTAATCGTTACCAAAATTATTTGCTGCGTTTACCAACACCACTTTGCAAGAATCACTAATCAACACCAATCAATAATGTATCTGCTGTAAATATTATTTGATGCGGGTAATAATACCGCTTGGCAACCACAAAAAAATAATATGCTTTTTATTATCAACCGATGAAACGATAATTGAAAAAAGTATTTCTTGTAGGTACTAATACCCCTTTGTTACGAAGACAGAGCTCGATTTGGATATTGAAACAATAATGTATTGAGTTTCAGAATTATTGTTATTTCGAATATCGCTGAATCAATAAAATGCAATAACAAATACTAATAATGTCAAAATATCGATATCGGAATATCGGGAACTAAGACTTTGGATTATAATAATTGCTCAGGTGAGATATAATTTGTGTAAAATAAACGATGTATACATTAGATCTAGTACGTTTTATTTCACGTATCAACAAGTATATTTAACAAAATAAGCGCATTTCCTATAAAGAACAAACATTGTAATAAACTGCTTACTATGTATATTTAGTACACAAAAGATTAAAACACACACAAAAATGAACGAATTCACACTACTAAAAATCACCGGAGCTTTATAAGCTTTCAGATGCTTAAAAAATTTTAGGCGAGGCCCCTAATTGAGGTATTCATTCCCTCACACTGCTTTCCGTAATGTATGTAATGCTTTCCATATCAATGCCCTGTTCTGTAAAAAAAGTACAACATTATAGTATTTAGCTATACCTGCACTTTTTAACACTTTACAAAAACCAGAAAACTTTTGTTATGTAGTTGCTACATCAAAATCACTTGGATCTACCTCTTTAGTTTAAAAATTATTGCACATTTTCGCAGGTATTGCAATCACGATTTTTTCACAAACTTCGGAACAATTCGGTATTGGTGCTTTTTAGAAATATCTAATAAAAACTGGGTGTACTAATGAAAAATCAAAAAAGACCCACGTATACAACAGTTTTCTGTATTATCAACGATTATGGAGTTATGCAAGAAATGCGTTCAATTGTCCCACTCTGTATATATCTGTATCATTAAGTAGATTCGTTCAGGTACTCTCATTTAGACAAAAATTAAAAAAAACAGTGCTTAATTACAGAAATAATAATAATTTCATTAATATTTGTAAAATAGAAAAGGTACTTGCCCTTAAAAGTTTTTATGTATTCATCCATACGCCATAATTTTAACAAATTATCCATTTCATTTGATTCATCCATTACATACTCGTTGCACTAACACTACAGTATAATAAATGACAACTGTTTTAAAGGGACGAACAAGCAAGCTAGAACAGTTTATAGGCACGTCAGTATACCGGCAATGAGACCACCTATATGATGCAAATTGTGCCAACCACTGTGTATTTTACTGCGAACCTTTTGCGGGAAGGGCTACTATTGATAAATATCAGCTGAAAACCAGACTATTCCAGAAAAAACTAAACTCTTTACAATTCACTTTTTTCTGGCAGCAAGTTTAATTATTTGCTAGGGCAGGTAAACACTTCGGCTTGAAAAGCAAAATGTATTAGTTACTAGAGATTTGCTGTGTGAACAAATATATTCCGTTGTTTTAACTTATAAGCCAGGTTGAGTTAATAAAATAAAATCAACTAAAATATTTGCTTCGACCGGCAAACGCATTTCTGTTTAGGACACAGCACTGTTATCAAAATAGCAAACAAAATTGGTTAATGCAGCAAAAAATATTTTAACAAAAATTATTTTGCTACAGCAAAACCACTTTTCTCAGTGTATGGATATCGACAACGTTCACACCAAGAGGTTTGCAATTTATTAAGTAGCGTTCATCAGGAGAGAAATAATATTATTGTCCAATCCACATAGTGTCCAAGTCATTTAAGAAATTAAAGAAACTGGACTTGTTCTTTTGAAGCAAGCTGTTAATGTACTTGTTATCGTTATAAATAACTGATTTATGTTAACCACGCAACTTATTTTGGACCCACGCCTGGATTGAGGGGGGCACACCTGTGCACTTTCCCCGGGCGGCAGTTTAGGGGGCGGCAAAATGGACTTCTGAATGGCTCATATTTTTTTTCATTAATTATTTTATAGCTTAAATTAGGATATAAATAAATCATAACAAATAACAAAACAAAATAAGACATATTGCTGTCACTGTCGATCAGTTTAATGGAAGAGCTAATCCAAACTTTAAATAGAATGCGAATTCGAAAGAAGAGGTAAAATTTATTGAAGAAAAAATGAATGTTAGATAATATTTTCTCGGAAAGATCGTTGTCTCTTGAAAACACTTTCTAAAGGTCTGACGTTTCGATTACACCAGTAATCTTTGTCAAATACGAAGAATCTCAAAAGTTGCCTGACACAAGTTCAAACAAAATTTTGAAAGTGAATAAGCAAATCACCAAGGAAGCGAGACATAGAAACAACGTGTCAACCTGATAAAAAAAACCTAACGACGAAAAAGGAACTACCTAGCTACTACATATACACGAACTACTTGATACACGATAACTACAAAATAGCCTTCCAAATGTCACCTAACTCATAATTTCCACAATCCCTATTAAAATTATTAGTATTCCTACAAATTTATATAGCTTCTTTTATTAGACGTTTGTGATAATATTTTTCTCTATGTAAAATTTTTGTTATATCAAAGTCAATTATGTGTTTAGTCAAATATGAGTGTTCAGCACATTTTTTTTTTTTTGGAAAGGCCAATGGCTTTAGTATACGAAGAATATGTGCATGTATCATATTTGTATCCTTTAATTTGTAATTTATGCAAAAATGATTATAGCCCTTAGTTTTTTGTGCTCAGACTATTGAGCTTCTACTGTAACTGTCACTGAGTAACAGGAAATCGTAATTAGATATGGAATACTTGAGTACGAGATGATTTTTTAGAATTACTAAGTTTGTGATCAGATCTGCGTATTCCCCCGCGGCGCCGCCGCTGCGAAACAGCGGTTAGGTCTTGTCTTTTGTTGCCCACCCGAAAGGAAATTGACATGCTTTTGTAACAGATATGGCGGCGAGGGCCTTAGCATCCTGTTTTAGTTCAATTATTTGAAGGCAGTTATTAAGCAGTGCTCGGAATATGATAATGGAGCGCAGCTGTACTTTCCCGAGTTATGATAATGCGCACTCCATTAACATAAAACATGTAACTGAAAAGGGAAGGGGCCGGGAGTTTCATCTTTTGTTCTTCGGATTACCTGTCGCAATTAACTGAGGTGTCAGACCGTCATCCCGGCGAGCTGATTCAGCCCTTCGAAGCGGCACACACTCGCCAATGTGCAAACTAGACAGACGAGACGGTAAAGACATCCCCGTCGCGATGAAATAACCAAAGCGAAGCCACTGTGGCACACGTCGCGAGTTAAGAGCGACAGCCGTCACTCATTTTCGCGAGTTTTTCATCCGGCGTTTCTTATTTAACCAACCTGGGTTTCGGCGTTTTCAGTTCTGCTTGCAATCTCGAGCTGAATACAAACAGCTTTTAAGGGATTTGTGTAATCGCTTACGTAAACTGATCTATAGCCGAGCGAATCCGCGCGTTGCTTTCGCTTTTTGTTTTTGCTTCGCATCGATTTATTTACTCTCAAGAGTGGAAAGGAACACCTCGATCGAAAGTTCTGAATGGACAATTAGATGGCACCTGAAAACGCGTCGTCGTTAAAAACGTAGCCTCTTTTGGAGTTGGGAACTCCGATTGTTGGACATTAATTGGAACAGCTTAATGTAAGCAAGTTTCCCGCCCGCTGTCCCCTTTAAGACAGCACAGAGATGGAGTGCGCCGGCGATGATAGAAGATTCCCCGCTAAATTAATGGCTGGACAGAAATTAAAGGTCCTGAGTGTAGTGTATAGTCGGCTCGTTAGCATGATTAGTGTTATACCGTCCTTTCTTAATCTCCGCCCATCTCATCGTTGCTAGCAACGCCAGCATAAATCTTGAGAATTGTTACTTGCCACGTTGATGGTTCTCGCAATCTAGAGCGTGAACTAGGACGCATTTGGCACAAAGGCCCTTACACATCTCGCGAGGGGAAGGCGCCAGCCAACAGAAGGGCTTCATTGAAGCCTATTCGGAGTAGTTTCGCACTAAATTTTATAATCWTTTATGGTACGTCCTGTCAGGGCTGACAAAAAGGCACTGCAAAGAAAACCCCATTTGCAAAACAAACTATAGTATGTTTGTAGGAACCTAAGCTTTTGAGGCCAGAGTCACTTTGAATTCTTGGTCTGTTATTTGGGTTAGACCGCGTCTACTTTGGAAATTGGTATACACACTATGTGTATATTCACTCTTGCCACTTATTAATGTAAGTAGTAATACTTTTTTAGTACTAATACAATAAACAAGTCATTTAGAATAGGACATTTATATTACAAAATCCACTACATCAATGGAAGAAAAATAATATATTTATTTTAAATGTAATAGAGAAAATATAAGACTTTTTGAATTGCTCTCCCCGAAACCACATCAGCTTGAAATCAGGATTGTCTTTATTGATTTAATTAGAGGACACGTTTACTTCTTCTTTGCACTTAAAATTGTTTGAATAAAATTATTTTGTAAAAAAAATCATATCATAGATAAGAAGAGCTGAATGGTTTGAATCTAATCGAAACAATAAAAAAATAACCCTAACCACAATATTAAAAATTAAAATATGCTATATACGTATTTCAGCAGCTAACCTGCCATCTTCAGTAGAATAATATAATATAATTCGGTGAGGAGAATATCCTCCGGTTAATCCAGCCAAATTTCAAGAAGTCACCTTATTATTCTACTGAAGATGACAGCTTAGCTGCTGAAATATGTATATAGAGTATTGTAATTTCTAATATTGTGGTTAGGGTTATTTTTTACTGTTTCGATTAAAAATCATATCTTAAAACGACTTATTTGTTAAAATACAACTCTCTACGACCTCCTAGAATTTATTATTATTATTATTACGTATATAATTACGTTTTGCAGATTACACTTTTACATCATCTAAGACGGAATGGAGTTTAAGACGATTAATATTAACTATAGAGAAACAAGTTTTACCAATTTAACCTGAGCGTACGCAAAAGAAATATTTTCACTTATCTAGAACATCCCGTTATACTGTGAGCTACTTAACTTTTATTTGGATTCCCCGGTAAAAGTAAAGGCGACTTTGTTAATACGGTATGTGATCTATCGTGCGCGGTTTCGAAATTACTTAACGTTTTTTGAAAAATAAATCTCGGAAACTAAGAAAGATAGATAGATGGGACTGTTCGATTAAGCTTGAAAAGTGCAAAAAAGCATAAAAACATTAAATATATTTCTATTCTATTATGGTACATTTGGGTCTAAATCTAATACTTTTTGGAGGTATTTGCGATAAATTTTGCAAACCAAGTGGGTCTTGGTACAATTGTTTGTCAAAACTTGTATCCAAAAGGTATTTTGTTATTATTATTTGTACAGAAATCATTGTTAAAGCAAGGCAGTTGATTTTTACCATCACACGGTATTACTGAATTATTATTATTTCAACTCCTAACATATAAAGCATCGCGTGAATTTTACGTTTCGTGTATTGTAGATTTCTATGTATGCCCTCTATTAACCAGCGGTAGAAACGATATCTATTACCCTTGAAATAAAATACTGAAGTCTGTCCAAGATACAAATTCTTTTCGAATATGCCGCATGTTTATTTCTTTTACTTTGGTAGGCCATAACAAATTCTTAAATTATTGTAAATATTTCACAACAGTGTCTTTATCATCAATATTCAATAACATTTTACTTATTAAAAGAGCTCAATTTTCCTCATTTATCAGTCTTATCTTATTTGTAAGCCTGTTTATGTATAAATGTAAACTTTTTACATTCTAATGCTTTAACATTTATTTTGTTAAATTTCTTAATTCTAACATCACCATTTTCGCTAATAGTTTATTTCTAGATAGGGATTTTATTTATAAATACCTGTTTTACAAACAGATTTCTTTGTAATAATATTATATGTTCCAGTATATTTATAGCACATGTTTACGTTCTTTTTCTTGCTTATAGACGATTTGGCAGTACGATGGTGTTAGCTATGAATTACATTACCGACTGTCCATTTTCCCTTATCATTATCCAATTAACATGCACCGCAAGCGAATTCTTGTTTTATTTTGCCACTTATTGTAAGGAAAAGGCACACTTTTTTATGTACCACACCTTATCCACTTCGAAATACAAAACCACCTGCATAGGACAACCTACAAAAATACACGAAAATCCAGCCTAACGGCCAGTGGTCGCAACCACACCTATTATACAAAACGTCACATTACCTATTCCTTGGCGACTATATCTAAAACGTGTTCATTATCAAAATTTTTAGAATGTAAGACGATAACTCGCAGGAAGTCAACACGAGGTCAATTAGAGATCCTGAGCTCACGTGAGACGAGACGGCACATTAATAATTTGTTTAAAGCCCAATATATCATTTAAGCTTTGTACTGACGGAGAATCCGGCATGAACGTGTTATTATTCAAGTCACCAAAATAATTGAAAATGTATACAACCCTACTAAATCTCTGTTCGATATTCAATTTGATATTTATGCCTCTTGTATACAATACACAAAAGATCACTTATAGTCTAATACGAACGAGAGACGTTTTACTAGGATTTTATTCCCAGTTTTTACCCTAACTCAGTTTCTAACCTTGTGGAGTTAAAAAAACCAGCGTGTTTGTGTATTAATTAACTTTTATATTTATCCGCAATTTTTGTTGATAACTTTTACTATGAAAATTGTCAAAAACAAAATTAAATTGGGCTTTTTGACGTAGATACACCTAATAATAACACTTTACATTCTGTAACATGGTATATTAAAACATCGAAGAAGATATTATCTTACAAAGTTAGAATCGGATGAATCAAAATTTATGCGCGAATGTATAATAAACAGCAAAAACTGCCATTTTTCAGCAAACATTAATACTAACTTAAAATGGGACAATTTTTAATACAAATTTGGTCTTAATGTATTTGTTATGAAGAAATAGTTCCGGCATTTTATTTAGGACCAGAATTTTGATTCTGAATTGTCACTGAATGTATATGGATCGTGCTTTTATCAAATGGATGCAGCTTCCCTGCATAATACACGACCTCTACTTTGCACTCCGCGACATCCCTACCTAACTCTTCTTGATTTTTATCTGTGAGACAGAATAAAATCAAAGTAATACGCTACTGGTGCAGTGAACACGAGAAAAGTACACGAACCGCTTCAGCGCGTCCAAGGAGCCTTTAGTCCTTTATATGGGGAAGAAATTCAAAGTGCTACAACGGAACGCGCATGTAATAGATAATGGACAGCACATAAACTAGTTTAGACCGTGAAGTAACAGATTGTCATTGTTTCTCATTGTAAATATTCTTATTTGTTAGTGCACATGTTTGCAAAATGTTAGCTAAATGTTCTCACCTTCAGTTAACAATTTTACTTCATTCTTCATGAATAAATTTGAACAATTGATTTGTCTTTTGATGACAATTTTATCTTTTAATCCTTCTTGTTGATTTATTTGTGGATCTATTAGGACACAAAACATGTGAAACGTGGGCATGCTTTCGAAATGGGGATGGTTCTATTTTATTATTAAATAATTCAAGAAATTGAGACCTTAAACCCAGTTGCGCAAAGCGTGGTTAACCAGATCCTCTTGTAAAATGGAGATTTTCGCTAGTACTGACACATTGTTAAAGGAAATATTGTCACCGGTTTCATGCTGATGTCCGGCTACATCTAAGTGGGTGGGTCWGCCTGTTTCACTGCCCCACSGACAACTGATGCTGTAAATATCTCTAGAAGATAGAGGATMTATTTTTTCCTTCGGAGATGGAAGAATCTGTGACATTTTCGAAGGGGGCTGGAAGATAGGTATTTCTGAAGTACGCGTAACTCGTGGCAGTTCATTTTCATTTAATATTGGATGAATGTGTTTAATATGTCATCATACTGGCAAGGAAAATCGAAAGGGTCTGGTATCCATGCAAATAGGTATAATTTTAAGTGATTAACAAATTAAAGAAGCTGTCTTTTTTGCGAGTAAAATTTGTTTGCTGAGAAGTGTTTCCGAGAAAATATTATCTTATATTATGGACGCTGAAAGCATTCATCCTCGAATTAAGAATGTTGCTTAACATAAGACTGTAGATGTGAAGTGTTTTGGTTAAGTGCAAGGTAATATTTTCAAGTTTAGAACAACTGCTTGTCAAGAAAATAAACGCAAAAATGTTATTGTAATTGCTTCACTTAGGAACATAACGTACGACAAAACAATAATAGCTGCCAAAGAAAGCATCTCTTCTTTCACAATGATTTCAAAATTAACTGGCTGTGAAGACCTTGTTGCTTACAATGCTAAGTACCCTTGCTAGGCGGTTGCTAGGAAAACTGTATCACTTTACTTTACCATACGTAATGATTGCAGACGGTGTAATCTTAAGTATTTACAGTAATGGTCGTAGGTAAAGTATAGTACGTAATAGGTGTTATAATGTAATTACGCACTCATAGAATTACGCGTCGTGCGTAACTTTTCTATTCGTGCGTAAAATGCTTTTTACAAGAATTATTACATAATATACTATTAAGTTACTATATATCAAAACTAAACGTAAGAGCTCAAAAAACCGCAATCAAATAATGAACTTCAACGACAAGTTCAAAATCAACCAAATTTAGCAGCGGGGAAAACTGCTTTAGCAAAGAAAACATTTCTTATGATGAAGAAACACGTATTCTGCATAAAGCTGCAAGTACGAGTATACTAAGGAAAGATATGGAAGAATTTCAACAAGAAGGTAACATTTTTCCGACTCCTAATGAAATAAATTATTCATGTTTTATTAAACATATGCCTAAAACGGTGCTGATTTTATTTTCGTGGCTACTGGACAAGTCTCTTTAAAATGATGCAGATGTTTCAACAAGTCGCAAAGCGGTTATTTCTTGCAATATAGTTATGGGTCTGTATAACGGAAAATTCAAACTTAACAGCTTTCATGTTGGTTTAGCATTGTGCATTCATCATGCAACTCGCAGCAAAAAGATGTTTAATACTTAAATACTTTAAATACTTCTGCTTTGAAAAATAAAACAGCCCGACGATGACCGAAAAGTCGAAATCATTATCGCCTTACTTGTTTACACAATAAAGTGGCATAACGTAGTAAACAAGTGTTGAATTATTTGAAAATAGAGTACCACATAGAAATGGTTTATACCATACAAAGGATTAAAGTAGATCTGTGTTGCTTGTCAACATTGCCCGCCCGTAAGCTGAGCTAGGAGCCGTGGCTGGAGCTCAGCACAACCGGTCATCGAAACATAAAAAATCAGAACTTAAAAACTATTGCACTTACGTGCGTATGTTTTTCATTAAAAACTGCTATATTTCATTTTCTTTCGCTGAAAGTATACGCAAATTCCATTAATAAAAAAGTGTCTCGCATATCGAAGTACCCATGTACGTGCTATCTCAAACACAGTTCTGACTGTTAATTAATTTTAGCCTAGTTTTATTAAATATTCAGGTTATAATTATACACCAATGGAGGCGCAGTGATATTTACTTTCGTTTGATTTGATCGTTTTATTGTTTTATGTTTTTTAGTTTCTGAGATATCGTGCAATAAGTTACAAAGCACAAATTTCAAATATAATTATTCTCTCGATTTTTTACAAATATAAAAGGACAGTACCAGTAAAAAAATGTAAATGTCCGTGCGGAAAATTATATGACGAACACAGCCATTTATGTTTCAACTGGTTTTAAGCTAAATAAGCTTCTTTTTGGCTTGCATTTCCTCTACTAATAGATAGAGTMGCCCAAACGACCATCCGGTAGATAAGTAACAAGGACATCACGAAATGTTTTCGATTTCCATCGTGAATTTTATATCCGAATGTTGGAAATTATGGTGATCTAAGGTTTTAAAAATATTTTCTAAAACATTAATATTTTCGAAATATTTCTAAAAAACTGGATTTTGGACCTTGTCCACACGATTTTTTTTTAAATTTTACTGTTATATAGAAAATCAAATTCCTGATGGAAAAGCATTCTTGCAATTTTTTTTATAAAATAATAATTTTCGAGTTACTTACAATAAAACGATTGTAAAAATTTATGGATTTTTACTAATACCACGAGAACCGTCTGTTCTTCCAAAAAATGTGTAGAGACAAAAAATGATCAAAACCTCATTATTGTATAGTATAAAAGCGTAAATGTCATTTTGACGATTGGATGTGGAAGTATTGTTTCAATTTGCAGCGGTTTTTTTAAATATTTAATTTAATATCTATTCGGAGATACGATATTTCTCATACAACTTATTAAAGTACATGTCACATCCTGAAAAATTATATGATCTAACAAACCTTTTGCGTCACTTTTTCAAGCAGCACACATTTTGCTTATTGTACAGGCCCTCGGATGGTAGGGTGTGAGCGATTACGGCGCAAATCCCCGGCTCAAAGGGGCGCAACGCTCTCCTTGGCGTAAATTAGACGGGGTGTGGAAAATAATGCAACTTATCTTGAGACCTTAAGCGCCCTGTTAATGGCGAGATATACTACTCATATTAAATAGGATTTCGTAATTTGCCCTACGCACACATAATTTATCTTAATAGGGGCATCCCAATTTTCCTATTACAAAGAATTATTGACGGCGGCAAGTTAAAATTTCGCTGCCGGAGTTACTGGCGCGAACTGTTTAATAAATAATTTTGGTAATCTTGTTTTCGAACATAAATTATCAGTTCGCCTCACCCACGATGTTTTAATACTATATTCACATTCCCCCCAGCAAAATCAATTTACCAGATTAGAATATAAAATAGATACTCCCCAAGTTTAAGCCCACGGGATACCCAACAGCGTGCCAGCCTCTCCTTTCGGGTACGACTATGCTCCGGATTCCACGGGACCCGCACGGCCCGACGAAGTGACATCCTCGGAACCTTTTCTTGTTTTGGATTTAAAAATCAAGTGGATTTTTGCGCTTGTTAGATGAATAACAAACGACTTGTGGTTCGGGGTCCACGTTGGCGCAAATACATATATCGAATTTCGCAAATTTTTACGCCATGTTATTGGGCATGTACATGCAGGGCGGCGATGGCTAATTATTACCCGCCAGGTAGTGTACTGAAAATTKACCGCTGGAAGCGAAACTTTTTCCATGCKAGTGCAAAACGCGTAACTGGAAAAACACAGCTCCAAAAATCGATTAATTAAATAAGCACTAGACWACGTGCTCCACTGTTTTGTTCAGTCATATTTTACGTTTAATATCCGCTATACTGGCATAAAACACGCCATAGTGCAGTAGCAATTTTCTGGTGGCCACTCTCGATGGCTGGACACTCGTATTTTACAGAAAAAAATGTTGACCAACGCATGCAAATCGTTACCAGGCCAATGTACAAGAGGTAGTTTATTTAATAGCTTAAAGAAACGTTAGTAAAATTCCAGAAGGCGTGGCTGCCTTTGCGATTGGATAATCGTGCGAACGAATGACCCGAATTGATGAGAGGGATATTAAAATATCATTTTGCAGAAAAATAATATCCGCGGGCAAAAACCGTGGCCTGCGCGCAAAATTAATGAACAAGAGCAAATGGACTTTTTAGGTACTTCTAGAGATCATTATTCCACGCTGATGTGTTTACCGAAACCCCTGCGGAATATAAGCCGAAGCCAATGTACCAAAAGGCATCATCGCTTGGAAGCAGAGACAATAGTTTTTCAGATTGCCGAGCAAATGGCCCTAGCAGTTCGTATCGGGGCAAGAACGTCTTTCATTTGTTACTTTATTATTCCAAATGAGATCTTCCTAGTCTGTATTAAAATGGGCGGGCGACGTCTACGTCTATTCACAGCGCCGGCAGAGAAACCAGCAATCAGAGTGTTACCGAATTACGAAAACTTCAGACCGACTCGTTTGTCATAAGTGGCGGCAGGGCCGTAACGACACAGCATACCTGGGTCCCAACACGGTTGCGGAGCGTAAAAAAGCAACGTGAAAAATGGTGCATGTGCGCCGTGATTAACTCATAAACCAATTAGAAACTAATCTACAAAGTAAATTAATTATTAATTAGTAGAATGCGGGGCAGTCGCATCATCAAACAGTTGATACCCTACGCTCCTTGCTGTAAATTTTAGATTTTGTAACAAAAAGCCAACGACAGGTGAATTGTTCCTATAGTCTGTAAAATCGACTCCTAGGGCCAGGAGGTAGTCCGGGGTGATACCAGAGGTACCGCCCTAATCTTAGTAGTTGATATCAAGCGGCAAATCTGGTACTGCTACCAGTAAGTAACAAGAAGAATCGGTGTGAATTTGTGTGCCGCTCGCAACTCATTGAAATTTGTACAGACAGATGGGTGGACCAAGCAGGTAAGCAAAAATAGCCCTTAACCCAAATGATTAGAAGAGTTTAAATTGTATGAAGCACTTTGGAAACAAACATTCCAACATTCCGTATACTGCAGTTCTCAACATGTATATCAAAGTTTTTGTAATTTCTCTTAAATTCTGATTTGATCATAGTTTTTATTTTATCTCGTCTAAAATGTTTAAATGTGAATGTCAGTCCCAGGTTCAATCGGCAATAGTACAATCAACATCAAACTTTAACCAAGCTATTCATGGTCTAATAAGTACTTTTAGCGATTTTTGATTTTTCTATTTTTGGCGCGCTAGAATCTTCATGCCGTCCGGCGCCATAGACATAATATCGGCTAGATGCCTTTTTGACTGTCCGTCTTGAATTGCATCCGAATTAGGCATTACATTTCGAGATAGTTTCAGTTTTTTCAACTAGTATTTGATGTGCAATTAAAATCGGTCGCAAAAAGTCGACGCGACGTGACAATCTTACATTTAAATTTGAAATTTGGGATGTTTAAAGTCGATCAAAAACATTTTCAACTTTGTACGACTTTTTCGGCAATGCGGTCTTTTTTTGGGACTAATTTTCCTGAACGATAAGTGTAATTTCGGATATTTTGGCGATTTTGTTTTTCGTCTTCGTTTCGGCTAACCCGATTTCCGATAACCGGGTTTTACCGTAAATATATAACTTCTCATTACAAATATTTTATATAAATTTTGTATTCTGTAACTCGGCTTTGATAACAATTTAAAACTATCTAAATATAACAACATAAACAAATGATTCCATTTTAAAGATACAGTAATTTCAGATTTATATTGGTGGTTGTTTACCTAGGTTTGCGAGTTAATCCTGCTTCTTAAAATTATTGATTACAATAACATCAACAGTTTCCGAGAAAATAACAATTATCCAGAGTACTTGGGCAACTAATTTATACCTGTTTAAGACGGTAGCACTTTTAGACAGAAAGCGCTTTCTCTTGCATTTAGAACAGATTGAATTTTCGTTAGTGTTAGTCGTGTTTTTGTAAAATATGGAAGTGACTTTCGAAAAGCAAGAGCCCCTGTATAAACAATTAAAAGACTGTTGTCGTAATATGGTGTTAAAAGTGCACGATTTTTTTTCAAATGAAAAACGTTGTATTGAAGCTTCTGGTGCAATTCCTGTTGACTTTAAAAAAGTGCAAGAAAGAACTGCTGTAGCATGTGGCATGTGGTAGTCAGACGACTACCACGAAAACATGAACGCCGTTTTCTTCGAGAAATGGTTTGAGGAGTCTATTTTAAAAAAACTTGAAGAGCCATCTATTATAATATTGGACAATGCCTCATATCATAGCCGCAGAAAAAACCCCCAGCCAACTGGTTCATGGCTAAAAAATGATATTATCAGGTGGCTTAATGAACACCACGTTCACATACCTGCAGATATCTATTTAAAATCCGACTTACTGAAATTGGCCAAAGAAAGTGGCCAAACCGAAAAATGTTTGTATTATGTTGACGAATTAGCTCATCAATATGGGCATGAAATATTAAGGCTACCCCCATATCATTGTCATTTCAATCCTATTGAGCTGATATGGGGAGTAGCCAAAAACTATTTCGACAAAAACATTGCGAAGTTAGGCTCGAAAGAAGAGGATGTATTAAAAATGTGGGAAGAAGCTTTGGACCAAATTCCAAGTGAAAAATGGGTGTCGTTCGTGGAACACACAGAAAAAATTATTATTAATTCGTCAGAACAAGAAAAAATTATTGATGAAATTAGGCCTCTAATTTTTACTGTAAACACAGAGGATAGTGAGGACGAAGATTCGGACTCCTTCGAGGATTTTTAAATTTTTATTTTGTATATATTTTTGTATTTTTGTATATATTTAATAAAATCTGTATATTCTAGAGGTTTAATCTTTGTTTTAATTTTAATTTCTTATAATTGTTCCGTACGAGAAATTACAAAAACTTTGATAAACATTTTGAGAACTGCAGTTTAGGGGACGTTAGACTTATGTCTGTTTCCAAAATGCTTCATACAATTTAAACTCCTATAATCATTTGGGTTAAGGGCTATTTTTGCTTATACCTGCTTGGTCCACCCATCTGTCTGTACAAATTTCAATGAGTTGCGAGCGGCACACAAATTCACACCGATTCTTCTTGTTACTTACTGGTAGCAGTACCAGATTTGCCGCTTGATATCAACTACTAAGATTAGGGCGGTACCTCTGGTATCACCCCGGACTACCTCCTGGCCCTAGGAGTCGATTTTACAGACTATATCATGATATTATATGTAAACGATTCGGCATTTGGTCGACTGTTTATTTTTCAGATCTCAGTTTAGAAGCGAAAATAGTTATTATTTACAACAATGTGAAAAACGCTGAAACAAGAAACTTAAGATATAAAAACAGATTTATTTTGATACGATTGAAACAGAGCAGTCCGTTACTGCATTTATGTGTCATTGGAGCCCATAACCAAAGTTCACGTCGCGTCAAACTGAGCCCATAACCTGCTGGGTTAGGACGAGAAATAAAACAGAATTAACTGCAATACGATTTAATTATTATCGTCTTTTTGTTCACGGAAGGAATGCATCTTTACATCTTAAAGCATTGTGTTTGCTATCGCACTAAACGGTTCCACCTCGATGTGGAGTCATACCAAAAACAATAAAATATAAACTGACTGAAGAAGCAATCTGCAGCTGTATATAAATAAATTGATTTGCACATAATGCTAAACATAATCCAACACTGATTAACAAATACTGTCAATTTGGTTTAATAGAAAAGATATAGCATCAAGTTGAATGTGTGCCGAATACTGAATTGCAATACCACAACTTTATTTCCTTTTTTAGGTTTTTGAGATTTGGCTTCAAAGATGAGGACTTAAAAATGTGTATCGCTTAATTGAATGTATCTCTTTAAACATGTTAGAATTCAACGTCAATCGCTTTTTGCAATGTGAACCAAAATGCTTGTTCTGCATCAGCGTTGCATACAGTGATGGGCGTTTACGCGTAAATTATAATTTTCTACATTACCCGCGTAGATAAAGCATTTTGGCGTAGATTTTGAGTAGAAAATATACGACGAGTATATTATGGCTATTGTATATTAAGTGTATTGTGCAAATTATTTTGTTCCAATTTCCCTGTTTTATGGGTCAATTCTTAAAATTTTTTAAAGCACTGCAGTTTTTTAATATTTATATTACAAATTTGCATAACTTATTTTAGTAAGTCATTAGAATACCCGAACGGTTTTCTTACTTCTTTGGGACAAAACATGCGTTTCGAAGTCTTTTCTTCTACGAGTATATTAAGTATAATAGGTAGCATATGAAATAGCCCGTCTTCTTCCGTTTATAGACAAGAAAGATAATAAAATCATAGTTTACAGTCATTTAAGAACCCATTAACCGATTGAGGACTCCAAAGCACGCTTGTGCCTTCTGGCCCTAGCAACTGTATGCCGAAACAAGTTATTGTTGTTTAACGTGTGTCTAGTTATTTCAATTACAACGAAGTAGTATTCTGTTTAGTTAGGAAGCAACAAAAATAATAATATACAAAATAATACTGTCATTTGAGCCATTTGGAGCTGTTAAAGGTACTACATATTACTAGTTTGCTGTTTATCTACATAATGTTATTTTCTACAGTAGGCTTTTAAAGTAGAATATTACATAGTTTACGCGTAGATAATGGCGTAATCTACATGGAGTATTCTACGCGCCCATCACTGGTTGCATACGATGTTACATTTGTTCGTTATAAAATCGTCAGTTGAATGTATGTACGTTTCAGGTCGCTTGGATCCACATAGACAGGCAGATGATCCTGACTATACATCGACATGTCATATCCCGAGTGCCGCGGTTCAGCGTATCCCACGACAACGCCAAGACATGGCTGCTGCACGTCAGCAGCGTGCAACAGGAAGACAGGGGTTACTACATGTGTCAGGTTAATACTAATCCGATGATCAGCCAAGTGGGGTACCTCCAAGTTGTTGGTAAGCTGCCGTTCGCATACGCAAATTTCACGTCACAACAAAGACAACAGATACTCCACAAATATGTTCTAGCGCCGAATAAACTTAACCAAGACAGGGCATTATACATATGAGGGACTTAATCGTGCTTTCATAAACTTAATTTGTGCCTCCCTGAGTAAAATATAAATTTTTAACATCAAAGAATCAGTCATTTTCTCAGAAGTAGGATAACGGTTTAGACTTGGTCGGTTGAATACGTACTATGATTCGACAAAAAGAGTCTCCGAATTCTACAGTTAAATATAGAAGGTATATCAAAGGATAAATCCGACTATCTTGCAAGAGCTGCTCAAGACAATAAAGTGGACGTGACACTTGTCCAAGAGACTCGTGCTGTCGATGTTCAAGATCTACGCAAACGAGGGACCGGGGGGGGGGATCTTGGGATATACCCTAATCGATACTCAAAATAAGTATTCATGGCTCTGCAACTTATACGAAAAATCTGACTTAACCAACTCCCGGTCAGTTGATAAAGAAATTATAAATGGTGTTGAAATGATCATAACTAAAGTAGGAGACCTCACCATTTACAACATTTATAAATCTCCGAATACTGTCTAACCAGACAGCTTCTATGAACATCCTTGTGTGTACATTGGTGACTTCAATAGCCATCATAATTTATGATGCTACAGTGATAACGACATAAGCAGACTTGCTCTGATGAACTGGATATAAGAGCACAACCTGCATCTTGTTTATACTGAAAAAGAGAAGAAGAGCATCCATTCATACGCGGCTAAACATTCACTGAAAATAAATCCAACAAAGTCAAAAATTTTAATATTTGGTAATAAAAATGAACGCCTACAGTTACTAAACGTTGCTAAGTTTTATTGCAATAATGTACAGATTCCAATTGTCGAAAGTGCAAAAAATTTGGGCTTAATAATGGATTCCAAACTGCGATTTAAGGAGCATGTTACACATTGTATACGTAAAGCATATGCTAGTTTAAAAAGATTATATCCACATCGATCCTACTTCTCTAACAAAATTAAAAGCAAATTATGTAAAGCCTTAGTTCTGTCTCACTTTTCTTATGGTGACGTTATATACGGGAATTGTCTGGACGGTGAGACTTCGGGGAGTATACAGAGGGTGCAAAATTCATGTATCCGATTTGTGTTTGGTATGAGGAMAAATGATCACATATCTTGCAAATTTTCTGAGTTAGGTTGGCTAACTATGAGAACAAGAAGGTATCTACATATGTCCTGTTTATTTCACAAGATCCTTCAGAGTGGATATCCGCCATACCTGCTAAACAAATTAACTTATAGAACAGATGTTCATAACCTAAATCTTAGGAATTTGGGTTCTAAACTTACGCCGCCGATACATCACACTGCTATTTTTAGACGGTCTTTTCATTACAATATTTGCAAAGTTTATAATGAAATTCCCAATTTTCTGAAAGATTTGGAAATTGCTTTATTCAAGAAAAGTTTAAAACAATATTTATTGGAGGGTGACCACTTCATATAGGATTTTTTTTCCCTTTTTGTTTCTTCGTTTGCGTATACTGTGTTGGTGTGCTGCTATTATGGACTTGCTACATATTTATATTAATCTGAATATATATATATTTTTATAGTTCTTATTTTTTCTGAGGAGCGCCGAAGCCGTTGCACTTATATACTAACCTGTTTTTTATACACATGTAATTCAAGGGTTAAGTGGCAAAACAGACATAGTTCAAATTTATTTGCACTATGAGCTGTACTTCTCCTTTTTTTCTTTTGCTCATTCATGGAGTACCTATTTTGCTTCAATTTTCTTTATGTTGTATACAAGAAAATGTTATTTATAAATTAAGTTGCATTATGAAATTATTGTAATAAACTACATACTCTGATGTAAATTTTATGGGACGATGGGAAATAAAGACCATTATTATTATTATTATTATTATTCGGCAAGACGGAGACCACGATGAAACTTCAATAGGCGGACTGGTTAGAATTCAGTACTCAAATTGACATGAATCTTCGATGGGTCCCAGCAACTCCTGAAAACTACGAGGGATTTGTTGGTGTAATAAACGCTGCTGCAAAAAGAACAATTCCAGGAGGTTTTCGAAAATTCTAGGTCTCAACTCAACTAAATACTACAATTCACTGGAACAATTAAATCAACTTCATTATCTTGGCTTCCGATTCTTTCAAACATTGCTCCTCCGGAGATTCGTAGAAAGTTTGCTTCATATAAAACTTGGCAAAAATGTCAATCAGCTGCTAATGAGTTTCTGATGTCCTGAGATCTGCAAGAGCTACCTTCATCTCGGCTAACTTCCACAAACCTGTGTGAACAGAAGATTTCCTTCGTGCTCCTTACACCATTGAAGATGGATGGTGTTCTGTTTGGCAAATTAAGAAACATGATATATTCAATCAACAGCTTACAGGTATAGACGATCCTACAGAAAAGATGGCAGGAACTGACCTCCCGAGAAAGTTTTGGGCCACTCTGAATCGCTTTCGCACTGGAAATACACCCTTCTTGTGAATGTGGAGACCTCCTCCAAATAATTGAACATATGATCAACAGATGCTCCCGTACAGCATGACCTGGTGGTTTTGCATCTATCCATCGTGTTGATGCAGGTATTGAAGGTTGGCTTAAGACATATATGATACATATATGTATGTATCTATTCTAGAGAGCGCAAATGCGAGATTTCTCGTCGTGGAATGAACATATTTCAACGCTTTTATAAAAGTTGACTGTAGTCGCATGAAATTAACAGTACTATGTAAGAATATAATATATATTAGCTTCTCTATAATAACGGTGTAGGTTCGAGGGCAGTTTGGGACTGGAAGTACGGGTAAAACGTTTTCGTTCACATTTATACAACATACACTTTAATTTAATTTGTAATTGAGTGCATTGAAAAGTACCCGAACATATTTGTGGATCTAACAATTCTTAAAATAAGTTAAAATAAGTTAAAATAAGTTCAAGTACGGTGTACTAGACTCAATGCTTTAGGTAGAAGTTTTGAGGTTCTCGTATTCGAGTTAAAATTTTGTGATTCCAGTGCCGCCCAACATCCTGGACGCCCAAAGTACCCAGTCGACGGTGGCGGTGCGCGAGAACCAGAACATCAGCCTGACCMGCAAGGCGGACGGCMTCCCGACGCCGAAGATAACGTGGCGGCGTGAGGACGGCCAGAGCATTATGGTGGAGCGCCGAAAGAAGGGTGAGCAATTACACTCAGTTAGGCGGCAAATGGAAGAACCGCGCTGATCCGGCGGGATATCCCATTAGACGGCGCTTTATATCGGGACATGTTCAATTTCGGTGGCGTAGTGTGTGTGTACCGGAACACAATCAGAACCAGATGAGAATTTATATCCAGGTGCGGGGAGCAAGTATACCCCGGCAATCGGGAAGGAAATACGAAGTCTTTAATTAACCCGGAGGCATCCCAGGGACGACGCGACAGAGCCGGACCTGGAGCGCTCGGCGGCAGCGCGGTTTTAAATTTCGCGCCAAACGGTGACGTCGGGTCTCTCTGAGAACAAGCGAACATGGACAGAGAGATCTGCGCGTAATCCGCATTTATATGAAACAATAAAAGTTTTTATCTCCTGGGTAATTCTAAGAAACGGGTGTCCCTGCTCCTAAGTTTTTGTTTATATCTTCAAGTACGTATTTGTACTCTTCCTTTTATGGACTATGGACTAATTTCAATAACACTTTTAGCCTTCGTACTGTCTTTATACACTTAAATTATATTAATGATGATAAGATTGTCTTTGATTATATGCTTACACCTAATTTCATTTTTCTTAGGTCTATTTGTGTATCTATTATTCATAAAAAATCCTGCTGGCTTGATACACTTGTAAGCTTGACGTAGACATGTATATGGCATGACATGGTAGAACTTTGAACTAAAATGAATATGACAAATTTTATTTATATTTTATAAATTTCATTCCAATGGGTTCTTTTTCCGCTGGGCTATGTCGTAATTCGTAAAGCTACCGCTAGATGACTCATTACCGATTTCTACTAAATAACCCCGAAGTGCGACGTAAGATGTGTTCTTGTCAAAAATAGAATTGAACTGTAATACGATTTCATCCTTAAAGACGACCTGTGTTGAAAATTATATAGCTATTCTACTCTGACGAGCTAAAGAAAAGTTAAGCGCGAGTTATGGTATGTAATTGTAACAACTTCACAAAATGTAAATGACGTTTATATCTATGGGAATGCGTTCAGTTCATTTATAATAACCCAACAATGTTCTAACCCCGGACGATAACAGTTCATTGTTTACCACATTATTAATAAGTTTCAAAAAAGAAGAAGAAATCAAAACGTCCTTACAGTCTTTAACTATAGAAATCTGAATCTTTTGAAACAAGAACCGATGAGATAGGAAAACTGCTGCATGGCGTAGTGTTAAATCTGACATACAGCGAACAAGCAATCTAAGGAAATTGCCGTGTATCCCGACTCCTCAGAGCTTATCTAAGCGAACACAATGATTGATTTTATCTAGTGCTTTCGAGAAATCGGTATAAACAGCGCCAACCTTTTCATCTATGGCTTTATAGATGCCTAAGTTCTTGGAAGTATTGCATGCATGTTTCACATTGTAAAGGTAATAAAAAGCATTAATAGGTGTCAAATGTCTGCCTTGGTTGTCAATTGGATACCGTTATTCTTGAGTTTCGTTGTTATTTCGCTTCGTTAGAAGTCAAAACCGATCAACGCTAGATTCTTTGTAACTACAAAACCATTCAGCCACGTGAGAGCAAGAGAAAACAGACTAATGCAGTCTTGCGAAACCGTTCTGAAGTAGGACCATGAGTTAGACCACTTAGTCCTGTCACAAGTAAGAAAACTTCTATGAATGAAAGAAATGGGGCTTCACGCAACCAAGGAGTAACTGCTGATTGACGTTTGTTAAGCATAATTCAGCTACCTTGTTCAAGTCTAAGACCGGTCAGTTCAAGTTGCTTACTACACAACTCGCATATGAAATGTATATTTTTAAAAGTTGCCATCGCTTCGGTAGTAATATAATTTCGTTAAATACGCCATTTTTGTCAAGATGTTTCAGCAGTTGGAACGCATATGCTGTTGCAGGGCTTCTATCCTTCCAAGTCAATAAATCGGACTTCACGATTTTCTCCTTTCCACGGGAGGAACAGAACGAAATCTGGAAGAATTATGTCAGGGTTGTACGGGTATGCGGGAGAATTTCACAGCAATTCTTCTCGCAAACTCCATTGGCTAACACTGCTTTATGCGATCAAGCGTTATCGTGCAAGAGGATTACGCTGCTGCCTTTCGTATCTCGTCTACACTTTTGGAATCATGCATTTGAATTTTCTACGAAGAAGACAAATATATTTGTCATTTGGTATTTGTCTATTGCTTGTTTGTCCATGCGGTCTTCTTCRATTATTGTAGCCACAATAGCAGCAAAAGTGTTCGGTCGGTAGCAGTATGAGGTCTTCAACTTCTGTGCTCGTCTTTAACACTTACTAGTCCAAGGCTCTGGAACGCTTAGTCCATCAAGTTACTGTTGAACTATCCACACATGACTCCTGGCAAGCTTCTTGTAACGCACCGTGAATTTCGGCAACAGTTTTTTCGCGTAGTGTTTGAATTTTGATATACCCATATTAATAATCCTCTACAGTAAGGCGTTCCATTGTATGAAACTACCCCGATTTGAGATTTTTTACACATAAACTGAGTGAACTATCCGCACTCTCTATATAGATAAGTGATATCCCAATGATAGACTTTTATAATTTGATAGCATTTGTTTTTTCACCATCGCCAGTTCAGCGCCAGCTCGATATGTTGAAAAAAAAGTTTCAGCTTCCAAACTGAGTGACATAAAATTAAAAAAAAATATTTCTCGTGAAATGAATAATAAAAGAGCCATGAACTAAGCTGGTAATCGCGAGTAGTCTTCGTTTTAGAGCCGGCCCTGGCTTCCTGGCTWGCCGGAATTCGGTCCGCTGTATACCTTCGGCTGAGGAATTTACCACGCGTTGTCAATATTAAGCAATTCGATTAAATCGCGGCTTTGGCAAACCATTCCAGATTTATGTGCATCGGCGCGGGTTGACATCCCGAAACGTGAAACTATATACGATACTCTTGAGGGCCTTTTGCCGCCGTTTATCAGGCCGTCCCGTATCGGGCCCTCCCGTTTTTACAATCGAGTTTATGTCGGCCCCTTACACTTTTAAAACTCCGACAACACGTTCCTCTCTCTATCGCGCCGCAGCCAATTAAAATCCCGCTTCATTGGCTGCAGGAAATTTACGAAGGCATCGCGATCGGACGGCGGTGAATCGATCAGCGAAACTTTTAAAAGCAACAGCCGCGGAATTAGCACTGTCCAGTTTCGGAATATGGCTGCGGCGAAACTTTTTACACATGTGTCCGATGAAACGTAGTGGTTTGAGTCGAAGCCGACGTCACGTTGTAAAGCGAAAGCAATTGTTGCCTTTGACTAGGAATGATACAAACGACGTCTTAATGTGAAAAAATACGTGCCATTAGCCGTAATGGACACACCGTAGACAATAATTATATTGTGTCATGTTGGGAGGCATTTAGACGGTGTAGTGTAGCGTAATGCACCATCACCGGAGTATACCAGCGTTTGTAGTCTATTATCTACCTTACTAGAGGCAATAGCGCCGTTACTACAGAGTAATATTATGCTAGGCGTGCGTCTAATGGCACGTCATTTCGGATGCGCCATCTTACGGGCGTTAGCTCCCTTGGAACCACCCCGAAAACGACATTTCAAGGCAATCAATGCCCCAGTATATAAACCGACGAAATATGCCATATCGGAAGCCAACAGTCGAATCTTAACGAAACTAATTTCGCGAGTTTGGAACTTGTATAAACAGCATCTGCAGCGAGGGAATACGGCACTGCAAAATCCCAAAGACAATTATAATTCATCATTCATGAGCTATTTACAAAGCGACGCGCTATTGGTCGATGCCCGACTCCTCTTTTTATCATTTGCGTGCATAACATGAATAAATTCAGCGGGCAAAGCTCGCGAACTGTGGCCCTTCAAATAACAAATGGATTCGACGTATCACCCCCATGACATGACGGATCAGCGGGTACGTCTCGATATTTCGGACAATTGGAATGATACGCACTTTAGAGCAAGCAAGTATGTCATCGGGTTACAAAAATCGAGTAAAAAAGTGATCTCCGGCTATCGAAATGAACATTCGTTGAAAAGAGTATAAGTGAATGCTTTCAAAGGCACGCTGACATACTTTTTTAGGTATCCTGACCGACGCATAGTGGGCTGGGACGAAACTCCCAAAATCGATCGTTATCATTTACAGTACAGCAAAATGTTTCAGAGGTGATTTAGCGTACTAAATTCTGAAACAGCAGACGATTTAATTTGAATACACGATGATAGGTGACGCTCGAAAGCCAGCTTGTCGACGCACCCGAGCAACTCTATCTTTTTTTCAATATGTAATTCAATAACTCCTTTATTTTAAAACCCTAGTATCAAATACACTAAGTCTAAACTCAACTAGTTCAAACCACTACTGTTTTGACACTACTACATCACTAAAACACTACTGTACACACTAAACACTAAAAATACCTGCTTCACTAAGCGTTTTGCTCTCTTCACTCGGCTAATAACCACTATTTAAATTCAGAATTGCCTGCGCTTTTTTAACGGGCTATTTACACCCCCATCGAAAATTCCATAAGCGAAACCCTCCAGACGCTATCGAAACTTCGCGAAGGTGCGATTGATAGAATCATCTGGAGATGATTTACACGCTTGCAACTCCGGTACCCAGGTGGCGCTGATTCCGCAACAATGTTATTGGCGATTGAAACTAAGCGATACGCAGTCTAGCCGCAGAATAGTGAACWACTCAGAAAGAGTCGCTGTCGCTGGCCGCCTTCCGKTTTCGTATAGGCATCGCGATAAATGAGTWTAAGCGACAGTCGACTTTTACTATAAAAATAAGTAAATATTTAAAAAATGCTAGAAAACGGTCTATAGTACTATTCTGAAGCTAAATTACAAAAGCACGTTAGATTTTATTATTTTTCTATTAAAGGAAGCGTAGTCGCGTAGTGGATTTAATAACCAACAAACCCAGCTATTCATAACAACTTGATTTATTCACCAGCACCGTCTGAATTGAAAACCCAAATATGGGAGAAAGTATCCTGTTTCTACTGAAGAATTATAAAGAAGTTAAATCMGCAAGATACTAAAGCCCTATTAACTTTGTACCAACCTTAATATAGCAAAGATATTGATAATGAAGTGAAGACTACTGTTATATTACAAGAACTCTTCCGCACTCGATTTATTCTAACATTCAATTAAATTGTTTCGAAGGTGTACAAAACTGATGTAAATCATAGAACAATTAATTACATCTTATCACCCTTCCTTACGTTTATAGAAATTATAGCAAATTAGATAGGAGGTGGATTTATATATTTTTTTAATTAAAGCACAATATTTTTTATATAGTATTGTCAATGTTGTTAGGAAAGATACATGTAAAACAATAACTCGTTCACATGTTGGCTATGCTGAGCAAAGTTGTAGGTTCCGTAGGTTTATTAAAAAGGCACATTCCATACCATACCAAAATTAAAATGTAATATTATTACGGTCAGAGAGGATGTCCATTTTATGCATCTTACGCATCTATGTTGATTTGCCCGTTTTTAGTTTTTAATTTACCCTGCATTCATCTGGCCTATCCGTTAAAGCGATTGTATGCAGGCACAGATTAAAAACTGAATATATTAGTAACAGTTAAAAAATATGGTAGGTTATTATTGTGTGTTATGGTATAGGTAAATCAAGAATTTATGTTACTAGCTTGCTAAACTTTTACAACCACTCACAATACGATGACCCGCATTAAGAACACCTTCAGCTTTCTGTATACCTACACCTGCAGGCAATAGTTGCTTTCAAAAAGATAAAAATCTTTTTTAAACCGAGTCGTATTTTGTACGCCACACAGCGCGAACGAATCAAGTGGACTGTTTTCTGCGCGACCAGCTGATCGATCTAGCGCGCGGGAATACTAATTTGAATCGTCAACAGGCACTTGGCGAATTATTACAAACGAACTGTTCTTTGCCATGCTGTCACCTAGTTCTTTTTCAACATTTTGACGTTCCTTTTTTATTCTCATGCTTTGTAATGGTTCACCTCTAATAAGTAGTTTGGACAGTTTGGAAAAATACAATACAATAGTTTTGAGCTTGGGATATTTGAGTGTTATCTGGAGTAGTCAGTAATATGCAGGTATGAAAAAAATAAATAGTTCGCAAGTAAACAGTGGGCAATTATTATTAATATTTACAAACAAAATGGCGTATCTATTGTGTATTTGGAGTTGCACCTATCTCATATGTGTTGGTTTTTAACTATTTCATCTTGTCTGGATTAAAATGTAATTCACGTTTGTGATCATTCAGGATTAGGTCGATCGTTTCTTGCATCGTCGTACACCACAGAGATTTGCAGCATCTAACCAATTTTCTTTTATTAAAACTGCATTTAAGGTAGTTACGTCATGTTTTCATTTGTTATCTTGCTTACTTTCTTCATTTGGTTAGTTAAGCTCAGGTTTGATTCCTACTAGTTCTAGTACTGGTTAAATTTGGTTTACTTTTGACATATCGTACTGTGACTCTATCACAATTTGTTTTGCTTCTCATATAATTTCAGTTGCAGTGTCTTTTGCTTTTTTTAAGAAATACCCATAATCTTTTCTCAGCAGCTGTGCTATTGAAATCATCTCCATGGTTCTCGCCTTTCGCAGTGTTGTTCATAAGTTTTACAGCCTCTCAACAAAAACTCGTCTAAATAAGCATCACAGTGACTACAGACCCTTCCGTTGTGGTTTATTGGATATGTGACGTGGTTGGCACGTTTCGAATAATTCGAAATGCACAATACCATTTTATGTCTACGAGATCTCTCTAATATGGCATACCGTATTAAAGAAAGTTACAGTCCAGCCAATTGGGTATTATCATTTTTTTTAAATTACGTAAAATGAATCTTGAAGTGCATATATATCGTACGCCATGTTAAAAAAACCAAAAAAATATTTGTAGGTAGAGAATTTCAGGTCTGAAATTCGAATTTTAAGAGTCACCGCCAAAACGCTTCTGTCCAAGGTTATTCAACTCGTGACGTCAAGTGTCATGTAAACATTACCGAGGAGCGTGCTGTTTAATGGTGTAGTATCATTCTTGTATTGGAAAAGCTTTTGTGAGGTGTTTATTGAAAGGACGGTGTAAGAGGTCGCACAAAAAAGTGATTTGTGTAATTTTACAAGCATCTATTATGTATGGAAAACAAAACAAGTGTTGTTTTGTACATGGTTATAAAAGTACTTCAGTCAGTACAGCTAACAAAACTTTTGTAACCGWTCCTCGAGATTATCAACGTATGAAAAAGTTGTTTAAGGCCCCMAGACGTGATATGCCGAAATCGCAAAGTTTGTTTTTCTGTCGTGAAGATCATCTTAATTCTAACTGTAAGTTTTATTATTCTTTTTGGGGTTATAAGTGTTTACCATTCAGTTTCTATTTTGTTATAGTTGAAGAGTCGCAAGAGCCACGAAAATAAATGGCAATTTATATTTATTCTGACCTCTAAAGTAAATGTCAAGTTTAGAGTACACTTTTGATTCTTACATTTTTATGTTTACAAATAGTATGTTTCCAACAACCCACTGTGATCAAATTATCAATGCTACGTTAATTTGATAAACAGTTCACTTATGCTGTTGTTGTTTTTACGTTCCTTATCTCCGTCGCGTTGAACTGCTTGTCGCTGTATACAAATTCCATAACAATGAACATGCCTTCAAATGTCATAACTCTTAAGTATTTCACTTTTTCTTGGCGTATTTTAATTCGCTTGTCACAAAATGAACGCAAACAACAAACTGATAGATTGACGGGCTGAGGCTGACGCGTGACGCGCTGACCCCAGATGTAAACAAGCGGCCATTTACAAGACACCTGACGTCACGGCCATTATGTTCGCGTTTTGGCGGTCCCTTTAAATATTCACATTTTTAATATTAAAAATACACCTTGCGATCATTTTTTTCGAATTTATAAGCTGTCACAGCTGTTTTGTGGATTAGATGCTACCTATTAATATGCAATTTAATAAAATATAAATACATGGCAAATACCCAATTGCTAGCAAAATTTGAAAACACTATAAGTTTATTATTAGATAGAAGTAAATAACGAATTCGCAGCAGGGTCTCAGTGCGACGATTCTAGTGAAGTAATGCATCAAAATGGGACCGTCCATGAATAGCACTGTCAGTGTCACTCGCTTGATGGATATGCTCAATTTAGCTTCTTCGTGCAAACGTACACTAAAAACCGCATTGTGTAGTCGATATCCGTGTCATAGGGCCTGTAAGCAGGCGAAAGCTTGACCTTTTTTAATGATTCGCTCGTGTATATAATAAGCCAGATAATTTTACCGGACTGCAATGCTGTCTTTGAGCAGAGCTGCTGCACACTCAATTGCGGCCCGTCCATCCGCACGTGATGTCGGCTGCTCTGGGGGTGCGAACGAACATCTACCCTCCGCTCAGCTACTTAATATTGCAACGCCTAATCTAGCATTGGGGGCTCCAAGTGTTAGAGAGCAGGCGCGGCGTGTCATTTTAAAGCGAGTTATATTTTATGGAACAAGAATGCACGGAACGGCGCTACCTGCCTTGATACAACAGATTTGGAAATTAGACACTGAGGGAATCAGACGCGGAAAAGATAAGGAATCGACAACAAGTTGTACTTCTAATTTCGTTCTCTGTTTTACTATCAAATGCGCTGTTTTCCTGGGTTTCATAAATATACTGGGTGAGTAAAATCTTGAAACAGGTCGATTTTATTTCGGACGAGACATTTTATGATCTAACATTCGAAGGCGTTAGTACAACTCTGTACCCCCGGCAGCTAGCACCCATAATTTTTGAATAGAAGATATAGCTCGAAGCTTGAAAGTCTTTAAATGTCGTGTTTAAAAATACGTAGGAAAAAAACACGTTTTTAAGTGTATTTTTAGAGCTTCCATCAATGTTCTTACAACATTTAGTCGCTGTTCAAATTCTTACGTTACGTTTCAGAAGAGTTCTGCTGGTATTCAAACACAATTCTATGAAGTTCACAAACCTTCAACTTTAGGTGTCCCCAAAGTAAAAATCTAGGGATGTAAGATCTGGAAATCATACTGGGCAGTCCAATTCAATGGCCCTGGAAATCGTCATCAAGGAATTGCCTTAGAGGAGCAGAATAATGAGTAGGTGCCCGGTCCTGTCGAAAAACTAGTTCATTTTCAGTCACTCCTTATCTTGTTCCGTGATGTCAACGATATGGGGATAGATCAATATTCTAGCATACCTAGATAAAGCTGAATTTGAGATTTTCCTCAAGAAAGATTTACGATATGATCACCTAACCTTCCAGCCCGCACATAAAATTTCTTGGTATTCCCTCATAAAGAAAGAATTAACATCGCTCCAGCTTTTGCAGTTGTGCCAATTAACATGGACATTTAAGACAAATCTAGACTTGTCTTCTGGGAAGCATATATTGTAAAGGAAACGTGAATTTTTGATACGTTCCGTTAAGTTTTCACAGAATTTGCTGTGACGCAAAAGCTTGTATACGGGGTGTTCGATGAAAGTATTGCTACTGCAAAATACAATCTATACACGACGAATCTCGCTGTTATAATATGTACGAAAAACAGTGTTTTAAAAACGCTGTACATCAATCGAGTGAAGTGATTATTTCATACCGGCGACTGCGAAAAAAGTAATAAAATGCAAAATTGCAATAGCAACTCTACTAACAAAAATCTGAATTTGCACAAACTTATGATATAAATTAAAAATTATAACTGCTAGGAGTGTCTTTTTTGAGTAACATTTTTAGCGTTCATTATAATATCTTTGAACTTTGGGTATCACACTGAATACATGTGAGTCCGTTTTAATATTTTGAGGATCTTACTTTCGAATCGGTTAGAATCATCATCGTAAGCTAGTAGTAGTAGTTTTGGTTTGAAGGCTTCCGTGGTTGTTGTCGATGACACGTTGTTTTCCGGGCTATACAAGTTTCAGAGCTACTTCCGAGGAAGACACCGACATGAGTGTCGAAACGTCAAGGTCAAATAACCAACGTGGGAACCAGCCCGGAAAACAACATGTCATAGTAGTAGTAGTGTTCAGTGCAAGCTGAAAAACTGGTAAATTGAATAATTTTGTGATGTAATGTAATCGAGACTCGACTTGCTGCATTGAGTCTCAGAAGATCTAAATGATAGCCTTGTGTAGCGACAAAAATGTAAAAGCGTCTTCATAGAATATACTGAAACAATACCAAAGGGTTTTAAGTTTCTGAAATAGAGAATAGTGGCTTAGTTTTTGTTTAAATGTACCGTCGGCTTTAGGAATAATGATACAGTCTGATCAGAACGCGTGGCGAGCTGCGTCTCATTATCCGTGAATCCAACTATACCAAATATTTCGTAGATAACTCGTCTCTATACTACTTTTTAACGCATATTTTATTCCGTGATTTCTTAGTACATGAACTATTCACCTATCAAACAGCGTTTCCTAGATATATCACTCTTATGTTCTTTAACAACCAGTGATTTATACTGCACTCGTATTTTGAACGATATCGTCGCTGGCATTAACTTATTATATGACGATGTACCGCAGAGATACCTGCCTGTCCGATTTTACGAGCGGATGACCAATACAGCTCCTTTCAGACGTCTCCCATTCTTAAAAACCTTACTCATCTCATTTTCTACGATTACGATTACATGCATGCAGTACACTAGTGTTGTACTTGTTGAGCTGCAGTCGGTGCAGCACTACTTTTTCGACCGATTGATCAATTCGAACGCCAAACACACGTAGTTCGCTGTAATATGTTGATGCTGGTATGAGATTGGATTGTTTTGACATTAGATATTATTATACACTCCACGTGAAGTTGTAGCCACCATTTCGTGTTCTGTAGACCCGTGTTCTGTAGTTGTTCATCATAATTACCATCATAGGTTGCTGTTTATTTTTGCTTCACTCAATATTCCTTTCCACTTCTTCCTAACACTCATTAGTTTTTTTCAGTTAATTTGGCAAGACTTGTTAAGGTCAGTCTTCCTTTCTTCTTTCTAGACTCTGAGGATTTTCCAGCCTATCTGTATTGCTGTGATTTCTTTTTTTAAAACTTCTTAAATTTCATCAGTGTTCATCCCTCTATACTTACTTCTTCTGTTTGCAACAGCCCGAGTATTCTTATATATATTTTGTTTTATATATTTCTTGTTTTTGTTCTTTACTTATTTTCATGTATATTTTATATCTGTTAAAAGCCCTATACTCTACTTATATACTCTGTTCAATTTCACTCTCTTTCGTGATTTGTTAATTGATGTTACGTCCAAGGTATCTAAAATTTTCCACTTTTTCAAACTTGAATTCGCCTAACATGATCTCTGTCTGGATTTGTTTTCCTCTCTTCCGATCTTAATATATTTTGTCTTCATATTACATTTTATAGTCTTCTCTTTCTGGCTTCTGGTGATATTTTCCTTTAAATTTCCGGTAAGTTTTTTTTTACTCTTTGCTATTAATGCTAGATCGTCTGCATAGGCAGTGAGTACACTCTTTCACTTAATGTTCCCTTAATTGTGCTCGCTTTAGCTGTTCCTTCTAGAGCTATGTTAAACAATATTGTGGACACTCATTATCCTTGTCTAAGTCTTTTCTCTATATTAATTTTTTTGAGACGCCATCCTGGGCCAGTACATCTGCCATAGAATCCGTCACCGTCATTATTATTAACGTATTCAGGGAGTCAAACCCTGCTTAAAATCTATGAATATGATGTGCATTTTGCTATTGCTTTCATAGCTCTTTTCCACGACTTGTTTTGCGGAGTAGTTGCATCTGTAGTGGATCTATAAGCATTCCCATGTCGATTTTTTGTATATAACAATTTCCATGTGAAGACTTTGTAGTCAATATTAAGCTGAATAACCAGTCTATAATTTCCGCAGGCTTTCTGATCTCCTTTTTTTTAAATAAGGATTATGAATTCGCCCTTGCATTCTTCAGACATCCTTTCGTTTGGCCCTATTCGTCTTATCAAGTGATATATTTTCCTCTTTAATTCACCTCCTCCTCTCACTATCTACTCGAGCAACTTTGTGTTATTTTTTAGCTTGTCTACGCCTTCGTGGCACTGTATTTGCATCTGACTGCGTTCTGCAGCTCTGCAGCACTTGCATACAAGCCGCCACTGGATTCTTTACAACTAGCCTCTAGTGTGTTTAATTTGAATCATTTAACGTTGTCAAATACAGCTGTTTTTGAAATGCGATTTGTTCGATTCGTATTTAAACAGAGATAATTGAATTTATTAGCAATTTTGCATCAACTGCGTATATACGTATATCCCGTAAAATTAAAACACGGTAAATCCGATAAGTGCGATCCTTGAAATCTGCGTGCACGGGTTGTTCCGTTGTTTACAAAGAAACATTATTCTCCCCCATTATTCGTCATGTTTTGCTTTCTGGTCCTTGCAAATGGAACGGTAAATAATACTCTGACTAAAATACAGTTTAAAGTAACGGGAGCTCTTACAACAGCATCGCCCCGCAGATATAGCAACGACGCCACGCGCGCGAGTTTCGAAAAATCCGACGACCTACTTTAAAACAAGTGTGGCCAACTTGGTCGCGTCTGCCTTCGGATATATCGGTTCCGTTGCTCCCCCAAGGAGGGGACATCTAAATTTGCGGTAAATGGAGTATTTAAGTATTGATTCCGGCGAACTGTACCGCAATTTATAACGAGAATTAAAGTTTAAATATACATGGGACGGCCGCGCGCGGCGACGACACAAACACGACCCTTTAAAAAGCCGGATGACGGCAATGAAAACAGATAAAGAAAAATGCCTGTCGCTGGCGCGGTATTAATGAAATTGAAATTAGGAACAATAACGGGCGAGAAATTAATGAACCAACAGTTAAAATTAATTGACAGCGATTAGCGCAAGCCACGAACAGAACTCCGATTTTTAAATGAACTAACTTCCCGACCCTGAGATCACGGCCGGGTGAAAATTAGGAGCACTGCTCATAAAAAAAACGATCCCTCTACAGCTACACTGTCATCGTTTGACGTGCTAGTCGATATTTGAGCTTCCAAAAGGCTATTCATTTTACATATCGCCTAAGCCAGCGTTTCTCAAACTTTCAGTGTGCCTATAGTTAGAAATTTCTATACGAAACTTTAAAAAATCGGAAATTCTATAAATTGGAAAATTCCAAAGGTATCAGTGAACTGAAAATACAAATGTCAGAGGCTTACAATGATTACATTAATAAAATCCAAACAAATTTTAGTCATGATCCCAAAAGTTTTTGGGCTTTTGTTCAAAATAAGAAACGGCGTTAGAGAATTCCTAATGAATGTTTCTTGAATGATGAAAAAATTGATGATCCACGCCAGATAGTCAATAGTTTCGCTAAATTTTTTCTGATGTCTTTATTGCTGGCAATATAAATGGTTCAAATTTAATAAAAGCCAATGCTTATACACATTTTAACAAATTTTCTGAATTCGATATTCAAAAGTCTATATTCAAATGAAAAAAACGGAATGACCTGTGGAGATGATCAGATACCTAGCTTTCTAATTAAAGATTGTTCAAGAGTTCTTAATCCACCTTTAAGGTATTTGTTTAATCTTATATTGTCTACAGCTTCATTTCCCGATATTCGGAAAGTTGCAAGAGTGTGTCCTGTTTTAAAGAGCGACAATCCCTCTGACCTAAAAAATTATCGCCCCATTGCAATTTTATCAAATTTTGCAAAGGTTTTTGAGATGTTATTACACAATATAATTTTTAATTTGCATTTCACCTAACCAACATCGATTTTATCCAAACTGTTTCAGAGCTACTTCTGATTAAGACACCGACATGAGTGTCGAAACGTCAATGTCTATTAACCAACGTGGGAACCAGTCTCTAACTATTTTAGAGCAGCTTATGCAGTATAGTGCAAATATTATAGGTAATAAAAGTCAAGTTGATGCAGTGTATACTGACTTCTCGAAGACCTTCGACAGGGTGGACCATTGTGTCTACTTAATAAACTAGAGCAGCTTGGATTGAGTGATTATCTTGTTCAACTAGTAAAATCATATCTCACTCAATGTAAATTATATTTTACATATAACGGTTTTAAATCATACAACTTTTTAGCAAACTCCGGAGTTCCTCAGGGGTCTGACTCGGGGCCAGTGCTGTTTATTTTGTTTATAAATGATGTATCACTTTGGTTGGAATCTAATCATTTGTTTTTTTTTGCGGATGACCTGAAAATATTTTCTGAGGTATCCGGCGAGGATGACAAGTGTAAGGTTTGCACTTTTACCCTTAGAAGGCAAGCTTTAATATTTAATTATACAATTGAAGCAGTCGAGTTGATGCACTGCTACAGCGTTAAGGATCTTGTTGTGAGTTATGATTGTAAATTATGTTTTACTGGTCCAATAGACTCAACGGTAAAAGCTGCCTATAAAGCTCTAGGTTTTATTATTCGCAACTCAGCATTGTTTAATAATATTAGTATACTGAAATCTTTATATTTTACTTTTGTTCGTTCCAAGTTGGAATACTGCAGTTTGATATGATATCCTCACTACCAAATACACATAAACCAAACTGAGAAAATTCAGAGACGATTTCTTAAGTTTTTGTCGTATCGAGTAAACAATTATTATCCGCATAGAGGATATAATCATACACTCTTGTTGCAAAGGTTTGACGTTAGTTCTCTGCAAGCTAGAAAGATACGCACTAGTTCAACATATTTATTTAAAGTATTTCATGGCGATATTGACTGTCCTTCTTTGCTGGCATTATTTAATATAAGAATACCTAGGCTTGGTTCCCGGGATGGTGGCACTTTTTATTGTTCAAATGCTAGAACCAATGTGCTTGTTAACTCGCCTATTTTTTTTATGTCGAATAACTTTAATAGGATATCTGGATATTGTGACATTCATTGTGATAGTCTGAAAAAGCTGTTGATGTTTGTGGTAACTGAGCAGTAGTATATTATATTATAGTGTGTGCTGTGTATTTACTAAAAATGTTGATTTTCTATTTTATCCTGTAAATGGAAATTTCTGTTGGGTAATAAATGCATTATTATTATAATTATAATTATAACGAAACCCAGAAAACGGTTTGTTTCAAAAGACGCGCCCTTGAGCCGCACATTTTGCTCGCGACTTAGTTTTCCGTGAAAAAAAATAATGCTGTAGGTACTGCCATTATTACACATCCTAGAGAATTATTTAACACACATTATATCCAGTCTGAATACAGCACAAATATTATATGTTTTTCATTCTTATCTTATTATAAATAACTGCAAGCAGAGTGTCCCTTCGTGACAAAGTAGGTATATACCCTGTCACACAATCMMCAAATCCTGGTTGGCAATAAAAACGTTTGTTTAATACCTGCGGTTACCCTTTGTTTTTTTTTCCTGCAGTTGCAGCTGCATTGTAAATCAAAGGCGCCTGTTGACATCTATTATTTGGTTTGAAGGTAGAAAATTTTCGAATTCCGTAAATAAATCTCAAACAAGACTTTTGCAAACGGTCAATATGATTTACATCTGCCCTGGTTAAGCATGGGCCATACAAGACATAGCAATAGTTTATGTGACATAAGACCATTGCATCCGTTAGCTTTATTTTTAAGTTAATGGGTAATATATGGTGATAAGGATATAGCTTTTTCAAGCTAATGTATACAACATTCAATTTTTTAGTAATGAAATTACTAAAACGTAGTTCCGTGTCCATATAAACACCTAAACTTTTCGCTCCTTTAGAGCACTGCAAAATATTATTACCAACTTTAATCTTTAATAACACTTCTGCTAGTTCTTTGTTTTTACGAAACACCAGTATAGAGCTCTTAAAATCGTTCAAACTAAGTTTATATTGCAAAGAAGTTTGTTGCAATTGCTTTAAATCTTCATTAATAATTGCATTTGCCAAATGTATATTACTAAAGGGAAACGAAAAACGGACCTCGATCCATGATCGACATTTCTGTACCATCTATGCGTTAAATTAACTGCGTAACGGATAGCACTGTATAAGAGTAGTAACATCCTTGCAGCACTGGTAGATAAATGACACTGATGGCAGCCTCGCAACCCGCTAATTCACAACAATGTTTTAGATCCTTGTCTTTGATGCTATTTCAATAAATAAAGTTATGGTTATTGTCCATGCGTGCCACTGCTTGAGAAACGTTGATGAACACAAATTCTATTCACTCGGGGCCGGCCTAATATTTAATTTGCTATGTTAATTGGAGTATTCCATACTACCTGGGGGCGAGCACAGCCCAGGGTGCAAGGACATGACGCCAACAAAATACGTTAATTGCACCGCCGGGGATTCCGCACTGTATTATAAAATTAACCAGATAAATCAGCGCTCTGAATCCGCATTGATCTCTTTCGAAGAATCTGTGTCGATATGGATTTTCCACCTATTATTTTATTTACAGTGAACGTGTACGAGGGGGAGCAACTGAATCTGACCCGTATCAGCCGATCTGAAATGGGGTATTATCTCTGCATAGCTTCAAACGGCATCCCACCCTCTGTCAGCAAACGCATCACCGTCGACGTCGAGTGTAAGTATCTTGCCTTTTTTTCGCACACGACTTGCCCGCCCTCGTCAACCCCTAAGAAACAGGGGAAGTTGTTATCGCTTACGAGCTACCGCAGTCGGTAGGGCGAAACTGTATCAAACCTGGGTAGATAGAACGGTCACGACCTGCAAGGTTTTGAAGAATCTTAAACTAAGTTTCGAATAACAAGTCGAAAATCAGTTGTACCGCAGATTTTAAGTCTAAGTTTGTTAGAGTCCATTATATTTAAATTTTGTTTAATCGTAGCCGCAATTAGTTCCGGATTAGTTAGCTGTAGTCGTGGCGATTTCTTCTTCGCTGATGTTTCGCCCACTGCTATAGTGGGCATTTCCAGAGCTGAGTTCATAGTTGAGAACGTCTCTGTGTGAACACAAGCTGTTTGTGGTTAACTAATTCGGAATTATATGATTGTCGGAAACTGGTGCTAAATTATTGAGAGCAAAATCAAATGGCACAAAGATTTAAGAGGTGCTCTTGTGACCAGTCAACAAAATAATGCACGGTTTTGTTAATGTGAGGAAGTACTGTCTGAATTAAAGTCAGTTAAAAAAGCTACTTATAAAGGGGATCCACAGGTTTTTATTAACTACCGTCCTGTATTTTTTTAAACAGTTTAAGTATGAAAAATCTTCTATTTTTTTGATTCAAGCGCATAAAAAGCACGGCCTATACGAGTCAAAAATCGTTCGGTTAAAAAAAGATTACCTAAATTTGCTTACAAACATACTCGCGTAGGACGACCGGACCTTAAGGATTTTTCAACACTGTGTAGCATGGGAAAAACACGCCGCGTTGTACAGTAGTTCCAGATTGAAACACGTGTTTCTCAAGAACTAGACGCGACCCAAGAAACGCATTTTAGGTTTGTGTACAGAAGGTCGTTTTCTAGAGGGCTGCAAGATTTCAGCTTGATAGGCGATGTGAGACTAGTAAATAATTACCATTTTTTTATAGCACGTGTTTTTCTAAAATGGCGTCACTCGTGATTGCATGTCTTCAGCACATAGATGTACCTAAAGATAAAGTTCTGCCGAAAGTTGTAAAAGTCATCAAGCAGTGCTACGTTCTCACCTCTCTTATTATGTATAATGTCAGGTACCTCCCTTTTATCAAAAATATCGAAATTGTGACTTTTAATAACATATTTGCTATTTTGGTCCCACTATTGAATTGAACGCATTTACATGCACTTATTTTTTTCACACAGCTTTCTGTAAAATACTCATATTTCGTGTAAATACACGCACATTGGCAACCCTGGTAACAACATAGCGCAACGTTCGCTTGACATGACGTATCTACAGATTTCGGGGAATCCCCAGCTTGCTCGACAAAATTCTGGTATAGGTTCGTTATAATCGAAAACTTGCTGATATACAAAAAATTTATGGTTCATTTTATCCGAAAGTTCGTTATAAACGGGTTCATTATTTGCGAAAAATCAAAAACAGGTTTAATGGCATTTTGGTTTGTACTGTTTAGATTGGTTCGCTATAAAGGAAAGATATCTAAAAACAAGTTCGTTATAAGCAAACCCTGGGATATTTATAATGAACACTATTGTGCTCACTTGATATAAAAAAAAACATAATCTTCAAAGAACCCAGGAAATAACTATTAGTTTAATCAGGCGATTTAACTCTTTCATTATCCACCCGATATATATATTTGTTGCACGACAACAGCGCTGGACAGTTTTAAATGGTACAATCTTCATGCAGTCATTGTCAAAAATGGAGTTTAATAGTACAGGATTTCTATAAGTGATTCATGCAACGCCGGGGGCGCGTTGATTTCTGAATTCTTTGTGCCGCCCTTTTATACTTGCTGCCAAGCTACAATATGCATGAATCATTCATATAATCCATGAATTTGCAGTGTTTACTAAACGTAAGCCTTTTGACGATTATCGGAGTATTCTATTTTAAAATAGCATTGCCAAAGCTATGCTTTGTCTTGTCAAATTTTCATATGTTAGATAGATAATGACGTAATTAAAGCAACTTCACGCACTGGTAGGTCATCACGGCAGCAAGCTGAGCAACACATATGACACCAAGGATCGATTTTAGCTTGAGAGCATGTTCCTTCGACAGCTATTGACTTCCATCTGCGGTTAAACCGAAAAGAAGCGGCTGCTCTGTTGCGTTTACAGCGAGCTGTATCTCCGATCGAGCTGCCTTTTCCGTTTTTGTTTCCATCGACAGCTTTMATCCAGGCTCGAAGTTAAGAGATAGATACGTCTGCACTTAGGCCAGTTGCAGATGGATGATTCGACCTGGCCGGAAATACAGGGCAAGTTACGCACCGGCGGTTTCGGGAGTCCCGATTTATTTTATCCGCGGCTCGCCTTTTCTCGAAACACTCGCCCCGTATTTATGTTTATTACGGGCGCACTAGCCGGCAATACCTTATACGCCGGAGTGCTTTTTACTTTTCTCGCGGCACGTATCGGTTTTTATCGGACCCACCCCTCCCCCACCCCCTATCTAAACTTTCCAAGCCGCGGGTAAATTTTAATAGCGCGAAAAATGCCCGCTATATCACGAGCTGCATCCGCATGACAGCGCCATAATAGGGCGGCGCGATATTCCGCTGATACCGCTAATCCGCATTGTTATCTACATTAGATCTTTATTGAGAACCGGAGCAAATTTACGTGCAGATAAATACGTGTTACGATAAACGGCGATCGCCTCTGCTCGCCGAGCGTTCCGTCACCGAACGAAGGTTTGCACGTCTAAATTAGCTGCAAGTGCCGAAGCATGTTCGGATCACTTCCATACTCCACGGGATATCCACAGCATGAAGTGTGCAGATCGGATTCTCGAGAAGTTATCAGCAGGCTGTTCGATATTTTCAGCATAATATGTTGAATTAATAAATGGTTTGGAAACAAACCGATTGTTTAAATGCTCTGATGATCGTTTCGACCTGACGGTCATTTTCAAGGGGTACTAAAACGATCGTTAAGGTACCAAGGAATGATAAAGCGTTTTCGTTTTTGCACCTATCCACCCATCCCTTCACAAAATTAKTGCATTCGTGTGACGGCCCTTGAAATACCGATAACAACATACGCAAGTGCTTKATGATTCTACAMCTACAAAACTGTTAAGGCTAAGTGTGTGCTATACGTAACATTTTGGTCCTGTATCGAACCGGATTGCTTAAATATTTTCGCGTAATTACTAGTGCCGTCGCACAGTGGTCGGAAAATAAGAAAAGCTGGCCAAAATATGAAGGTGTTATCGGAATTCTATAATTTTTAGTATATCTACATTTTTTACCTTGCTGATTACGAGACTGAATTCAATATATCCAAAATTCAAAATGGCATCTCTAATATGGGGGACACGTTTACGAAAATACATTAAATTCTTCTAAAGCCCGATATTTATGAGTTTTTCATGTTATTGGTTACCAAACGAATTCAAAATGTTAAAATTTAAAATGGCGAATCCAATATGGCGGGTAAATTATTGTAAAAGTCATTGAACCCTTTTGAAACTTGGTATTTAGAAGCTTTTGAGGTCGCTGATTACGAAACTAAACTCAGGATATCGAAATTCAAATTGACAAATCCAATAGGGCAGACAAATTTAGGAAAAAGCTATTCAATCAAAATTTTCAATTCAGTATAGTCATGCTAGGGTTTTAAGGTCGCTGGGTGCAAAACAAACTCCAGAATCGTAGACTCAAATGGCTTATTTAGTAAAATACACTGTTTATCAAAACATGGATTTTATTTTAAACAAATTCTAGTTCCTATATTCCTTATGGCTTATCAAATTAAAAATATATAAAAATTCTTGAAAAAATATCCTACTTAGTAGAAATAATATAATAATAATAGTGAAGTAATTTTAGTAACTGTCCGAGGAATCCGTTCAGTTAATGTTACTTTCATTGGAGTCAGCAATCTTATGATTCAAGTTAGAAATTGGAACTTCGACTTCAACAAGAAATTCTAACGCTTCATGGGAAAATGACTTCATTTTTCTTTGAGTTTTCGTATACTAGTAATTTTGGGATCTGATATAATCAAGAGCCTGTTAAAAACATCTTCCATATTTTTTGTACGATTACAAAATTCTCACGAAATTTCTTTACCAAATACTTGCCGCCATATTGGTTTCGCCACTTTCAATTTAGAAAATCTGAATTCAGTATTGTAATCAGTGACGTCAAAATCTCCTAAATACAGAGTTTCAAAACATTTCAACGACATCTAACAAAATTTGTCAGCCATATTGAATTCGCCATTTTGAATTTTAAAAATCTGAATTCAGTATCGAAATCAGCTACATCAAAAAGTTAAGTATACTAAATATTATGGAATTACAATAATACCATAACATTGGCCAGCTTTTCCGATTTTCGAACTACCGCTCCTCACACGATAATGATGATGATGGACAAGGACGATGCGTCTGCGCAATACATCCGCAACCATCCGCAGCTGAATTTTTTACATATTTGTAGTGCAATGTATTTCGGATAATAAGTACGTTCTTATTAGACAGAATACTACAGAATAATTAACATCTGCCAAATGTTAAACCAATTGAGTAAAGTTCTATTTATATAGATTTGCCCAAAGTTATTGTATATTTATAAAAATTTGCCAATTGGATAAAATGTTCTGGGATACAAAATTAAATTATACACACCTCCACTGGTAGAATCCATTTTATTTCAGCGTAAATCCACCAAAAAAGTTATTTTTTACTCATTTACTGAGACACACTGTATCAATCACTTGAGCATAAAATGTAAAGCAATAAAGTGCAATCTTCACATGACTGGTGACGAAGTTATTAGGTACTGAATGCCCTCTGGCATATATTAATAAATACGGTGGATCCCATTGTAGCAACTGCAATAGTTAAAGTCCATAAATAAAAAGAAAATCTTCCTGATTTTGGCCAGCTTTTACGATTTTCCTACCACTGTGCGTGGGTGCCATATTTCTCATGAAACCTTTCAAAAGGTTAGAATTTTGTTCGATTCTGCAAGCATAGCCAATTTTTTTCCTAATGTTTACATTTGTCACTAACTGTAACAATGCGTTTGTTCCATAAAGCCATGTAATGGTTATGAACCCGTGTTCCATTTTGAAGCTATCATACTGCCTAAAATTTGTTCAGCTTAATTTAAACCTTTGACCACATCTTAGTCACTTGAAATTAGCTAATAGCTCTTGCGATCACCCGAACCCGTTGACGCATTATCGGTAAAGAGGATCAACCGATCGCCGTTGAAGCTGTATTTGGATGTCTTTCACAAGGATAAGCGGGTTGTGTTCCTGCTTCTTCTTTTATTACTTGCTATGTTGTTATCCAGCCATCTCTCGAACGGTCTTAGGAACTTGAAGATATAAGACGGTTGCTTTTATCGACTTTCGATAAGGTAAATTGTGAAGCCCTGTATAGAGAAACACTTAAGCGCGATTCATATGGTCGTTTCATCGTAACACTTCCATTTAAACACGGCAAACCGAACTTGTGCGATACGTATCCAATAGCTTTGGAAAGATTTCTTCAACTTCAAAAGCGTTTGCTGAAAAATCACGATCTTTACGTTTCATGCAAGATTATACCCAAACCACATGTCACTTGTTTCCTCAAATAAAATATCGTGTCCATTATATATTGTATAGCACAACTACACGCCTTCTAGTAGTATTTGATGCATCCACTAAGGGCCCTAAAAGCATTTCCCTGAACGACACGCTCCATGTCGGTCCAAAACTTCAAACTAGTATTTTTGAAGTTTTACTCAATTTTCGACGCTTTCCGGCTGACTTTATATGTGACATAAAACAAATGTATCGTCAAATTCTTATTGATGTTGATAAGCGATACTATCACAGAATGTTGTGGAGATTTTCATCAGAATCTCCCATCCAAAGTCTGTTAACTTTTGTGTAGTACAGAACCGAGTTTCGCAAAAGTGCTAAGCCTTCGTTAGAATCCCATTTCTGGCTCCTTTCCATATTCGCATCTAGCACATAGCAGAGTTTGTACAAAACATCATATCTTGGACGAAGGATCCAATGGGATTTTTGGCACCTAATATTATCTTACGAGCTAAAATTTTGATGCAGCACCTTTGGAGGTGCAAGTTAGGTTGGGATGACCCAGTACCGGAGCGGATACAGTTCGCTTGGGAACATTTGGAAATGGAGTTTCATTCACTGGAAAATTTTAAAATTCCTCGATATTCTTTGTTCGCACATGCTTTTCGCATTGAATTAAATTGTTTTTGCGAGGCCTCCTAGGCAACTTATGGAACGGTATTGTATTTTCGTGTCTATTATAAGCCCCATTTAGTGTGTTCAAAATCCAAGGTTGCTCCGCTGAAGATTATATCTTTGCCGCGGCTCGAACTCTGTGCGGCAGTACTATTACTTGATTTGTTTTAAACAGTTATTTCCGTCAATATCGTTGTAGACAATGCCTGGGACTGATTCGCAGATCGTTCTGGAAGACGATGGAAGACATATATAGCTAACATAGTATCTCACATTCAAGCAGAACTCGCTAAAAGCTGTTGGTTTTACGTTCTTTTAGAACATAATCCAGCAGATAATGCATCACGTGGGCTAACACCCAGTTGTTGAATAATGAATAATGGTGGAAGGGTCCCTATCGGTTATTTCATTCTAGAAAACAGTTGGCATCCCCAACCCAAGTCGCTCATGCAACATTCTCTTCTGATACTTTGGAAGAATCGATCACTAAGTTAAATGTTTTCATTGAAAATGATCCTATTAGCTCACTAATTGATCATTTTTCGTCGTTGCATAAAATTCAACGCATTGTAGCATATGTTATGAAATTCTCCGATGCGGTGAGAAGTGTTTGTTCTCATTATCGCAGGTTGATCTGCCAGATGCGTTGTACCTACATATTAGTGAGAATTCTACAACAATCGTTTCCTGAAGTTTGTAATTCTCTTCGGAACAATAGAATATTGCCAAAATGTATCGCAAACTAGATGTTTTTGTTGATGAACGTGCTTGCCTCAGGGTGGACTAAGACATTCTCAATTAACCTTTGACATTAGGTGTCCTTTACTATTACCAGGCAGTCACCGTCTTACCCACCTGATTATCGAACATGTTCACCGCACAAACCTACATACAGGTTTAAAAACAGTGCAGTATTTGTAATGCAATAGTTTTGGATTCTGTCTAGCCGTAAGGCTATCTACAAATATTTATCGCATTGTATTCGTTGTTTTCCATTTAAAACCTAATATCACTTCTCAAGTTATGGCAGACTTACCGTTAATACGAATAGCTCAATTTAAGCCATTTTCAGCTGTTTGTGTTGATTTCGCAGGACCCTTTGCTGTTTGTGCTTCAAAAATGCGTGGGGCTAAATCACTGAAAGCTTATATTTGCGTTTTTGTTTGTTGCACCGTAAAGACGATTCATTTAGAAGTCTTGTCAGATCTTTTCGTAGCCCGACGTGGGCATTTTAATCATATTTATAGCGACCAGGGTACCAATTTTGTGGGTGCTTATGGACAATTTTTAAAATTAGCTAGAGAAGCAGACGAAAAATCTCGCTATAAAGTGGCATTTTAAACCGCCCTTAGCGCCTCATTTCAATGGTCTTGAGGAAGCCAGCGTTAAGCCAGCGAAAGCACATTTTTATAGGGTGGTTTGGTGAACAAGTGATGTCTTTTGAAGAAACGTTTCTCATTCAAATTGAGTGCCTTCTCAATTTGACACTAAGTTGCAACTCCTTACAACCTGTCATTTTTTTGCTAAAGGAACCGTTGAAAGCTAATGTACCTGATCTAGATTTAATAGAAATCTCTCAAAACAGATTGAATATATGGTAGCTTGTACAAAAAATGAAGACGGATTTTTGGAAGTGATGGCATTCAGAGTATCTGCACACGTTAGAGCAACGTAGCAAACGGTGTGATTCGTCCAAAAACATCCAGGGGATCTTGCTGTAATAATAAAACTGCATCCTAATAAAGACGGCATTAATCGAATAGAGGCACACTACAACGCACTGTTCTAAAATTATGTCCTTTACCAGTGCAAAACTAATAATTCTTTGTTTATTACATTTAGTTTTTGATCGTTAATTTTATACAATCATTGTCAATTTGGCATAATTATATTATTATTTTTGAATGTAATTTCCCTTAATGTTACAAATAATTTGTTCGTTTTCTGTTACTTTGTGGTTGGTTTATGTGATCCTGTTCAGCGCCCTTAATTAATCCATAACTAGAAGCCCTGACGAAGGAAGCAAGCACCTCCGAAAGCTTGGCGAAAAGTTAAAAAGATTTGTAATTTATTGAGACCGACGCCCTGATAAAATAGAATCTACGAGTGTAATAATTAACAACGATCAATATTTTAAGTTATAAGTAATGAGTTTAGCTTACATTAAAATAAAAAACATTGTTTCGGTGGGCTGAATGTTAAGGCAACAAGAACTGGTAAAGTGTTAACCGTTTTTGTTTTTAATTTCTTGCACAAGCTTAGTCCACCTATCCAGCCATCCGTTCCCAAAATTAATGCATTCGTATAACGACTGTCGAAGTACAATAACATATGAGAGTGCTCCATGTGTCTATATCCACAAACCTGGTAAGTCCAAGTGTGTGCTACACGTAACAACGATACTGAAGTCAGATGTGTCGAAGTTCTTTATTTTTACAGAAGTTGTAAAAATCTCTGGCCTGGGTTTGTAGGACAGCTTTATAATTTCTCTTTTTTATAAATATCTTTGACATTACCGAATGTACCAATGTCTCGTAAGCAGTCGTATTTATGTTCTTAGCTGAGGCTTGTTTAATTGCAACAGTTCTATAACTAACTTCTACCCTTTCAACCATAAGTAATCTGAAGGGTTTTTGGAAGTCATATTGAATCGACGATCCAAAAGGTCAGGTCAGGTCAGGTCAGGTATAAACTGGTTTTGCTCTTCTACCTACATGAAATGCATTAGATAAGTTATTTGTATTTTGATAACAAATTGTGTTTTATGTTCTTCTTAAATAAAATTGGATTCTAACAAATAAATATCCAAAAACTCTTGAACCTTTTCTTCTTAAAGTGGCGTAATGTCGTTCAAGTTTGGATATTGATAATTTTTTTCTTCTTGGCAGAATTTTTCATATTTCCTGACGTAATTTATTTTTCTTTGTCGCCAATATGTGCAGCAGTCGCCAAATATGATGGTAGCACATAAAGACAGTTAATTTATCCATATTAACTTCATTTATTTCCGGTCAACACTGAATATAGAGACACAGATAATTGCCAGCTAAAGAGGCAATTAATTTAAGAACTATACCCCAAACAATCCTAAAAGTAGGGCTTTCTAAGTAAGGGTAGCACATGTTAAAGATTAACCAAAGCCATATATTATGGGAATATGAAATTATTGCTGAGAAGACACTTTATTTTGTAGCTTTGTGGTATCCTGCTGTTAGTGCACACCAATGTGTAAGCTAATCATTCATAAAAAATAAAGACTTACTTTCCGCCATTTAGGCGGGCCATTCCTGCACGAAACGCACCAGCAAGCGGCGGCATCCGCCCCTAATGATGATTTGATTCCGTTTGGTGGCCTTTCCTGAAATATAGTTTCATTAATCATCTTCTAAAAGGAGATTAAGTGCAAAGTGGCTGTGCGTGTGTATCAGTAAGCACGTCACGTTCCGATGTTGCCAACTCAAATCACGTCTCTTTAAGATCACGTGACTATACACACATCACGTGAGTTTCTCGTTATGCAAATCGTCGGGATGTTACGCAGCACCACCCGTGGGGCGCGCTCTCGATGGCCCCGCGGGCCGAAATCGAACGCCTTAGCTGCACAACACCCTTAATATGTACATAAATATTCATCAGTTTGATTAGGGGCAAAACGACCGGCTGTAATGCCTCCTATTGTGCGGTTATTACGTTCTAATTCAACAATTTTCTGGACCCCGGTGAACCTGCTTAATCCCTGGGCAATTTTGGAAATTTGATTATGGCTCTTATGCTTTATGGCCGGGCGAAATCGTATTCCAATCCCAGAAACTGGCAAACGTCGCTGCTTCAGAGGAATCAGTTAGAAGATTCTAATTTTTGTTAAGGGTTTTAATCTGTCTACGTCTCTCTGTGCTACTTATAATGTTTCGATTAAACAATAATAATAATTGAATTGACCTATACAGAAAGATAGATTCCGGAGGATAGTAATAATAATAGTGAAAATAATAATAAAGGATGCCCTCTTGGTTGACTGCAGGAGCTACAGTTCTGATCCTCAAAAACGATGACCCGTAATCCGAAGAACTACAGACCAATCACCTACTTGCCCACATTCTATAAAATGTTAGCGACGGTGCTATCTAGTAAGGTATACAGCCACCTAATTACCAACAACCTGTTCCCAGATGAGCAGAAGGGATGCCGCAAGGCTGCGAGATAATGTACAGACCAGCTATTAATTAGTAAAATGGTAGCTGAAAAAAAAGAAAGAACCTACGCAATGGCATGGATTGATTATAAGAAATCCTTTGCCAGTATACCATATTCATGGATTATCGATACGTTAAAGATCTATCGAGTATCCCCGCTTATCATTCGGTATCTAGAGCAATCCATGAAACATTCGAAAACGAAGATGCTGCTCTTGTGTTCTGGGGGATGCGTTCAAACCGCAGATATAACTATAAAAACAGGTATCTTTCAAGGAGACGCGTTGTCTCCATTGCTGTTCTGTATAGCACTTATCCCGCTGACAAATATGCTGAACAGAGAGCGCATCGGCTTTACATTAGATTATAACAACACCGTCAGCCATTTGTTCTACATTTGTTCGCTCTTTGCGAAGGACGAGGAACAACTTAAAAGAGCAGTAATTCTAGTTAAGAGGTTTAGCAACGACATCAGAATGCAGTTTGGATTGGACAAGTGCGGAACTGTGTTTGGCTCCGTAAAACTAGAAAAATCCTCACTACCGGCAACATCCATCACCCCAAGCCCGACACTGACAGACTGTACATTGGGAGAAACCATGGTGGCCGCTGGCTTATTGAAATAGAGAGCGCGTATGAAATATCAATTGCTAAACTCGAAAAATATTTAGAAAATTACAAAGATCGGTTTATAAAATACGTGAAAGGATATGATGCAACCAAAGCTCATGCCAAAAAGAGGCTAAAAAGATCAAAGCCAAGCACACAAAAGAAGGAACCACCGCTGATATCACAGTCGAACGCCTTAAGGCATATGTGACCAATACCAAAATGCAAAACATCAAGGACAAGCCACTGCACAGACAATTTATGAGGAACGTTGACCAACGAGATATTGACAAACAAACATTCCTGGCTTGGCTACGAAATGCAGGGCTGAAAGGAGAGACTGAGACTAAATAGCTACACAAAACCAGGCTTTTAGTACGAGGTATTGCAAAAAAACATATTCAAGCAGCCTATAGACAGTGGATGTAGACTTTGCAACAAAGGTGAAGAGCGCATCAGCCATATCGTGGCAGGGTGCTCAGTACTGACAGCCACAGAATATACGAATATACAACAGCATTGCAAGCTACGTACACTGGAATTTGTCTCTATGGATGGGATTGAACTTGCCAAATAAGTATTACGATCACTCTTCACAAAGTGTATACAAATGTGGCCGAGCGACATTACTGTGGTATTTTCCCATAATCACAGATCGAGAAATCATCAGCAACCGACCAAACATTGTCTTACATAACAAAGCCGACAAGACCTGCCTTATTATAGATATCGCTGTACCGGACAACTCTAATGTGTCAAAAAAGCGAACCTAAAAAATCACAAAATGTAAAGATTTTGAGATTGAGGTCGGCAGAATGTGGGGAACGAAGACGTGAGTGGTTCCAGTGGTGGTTGGAGCTCTGGGTATGACCGCTAAGGTCATCGCCAAACGAGGTGTAGAAGATATCATTCGTGGGTAATGCACATATCCTAAGAAAGGTGTTGGGGTAAATCCTTTGATTTCGCGTCGAAATCCGGGTTTGCCGTTTACCGCTAACAGAAATCACAACGTGAAAATGGTTACGATAAGCAATAGGCGAATATAACATGACGTCAGTATTACAAAAATATCAGTACTTTTCAACAATAAAGGCACATCCATTTTAGAATGAATAAATTTATATACAAATGACATTGAAGCCAATATGCGAGGCACTTTCAGAGAATGAATGTTAAAGCCCGCAAGCAATGAGTGACAATCCATATGTATGACATCCACATGGCCTTGATTGTCAATATTCTCCGATATGTACTGTGTAAAGACTTCAAGTTACTAAGAGTATATGCGTTGCTCCTGAAGCCATGCTATGCAGGTTGATATACAAGTGTAGACAAAAAGCGTATCCAGATTTCCTAAATCAAACTCACTAGCAACAAGTTAAACAAAGATAATGGAAGTGAGTGACGAAGAATTAAGTTGTGAACACTTGATGATTTAAGCGCCAGTAACATAAGAGAAAATAGCTAAGGAAGGTAATGGATGCATGCAGGAATATGTAGATAAATAGGTTACTATGACAAAAAGAATGTTTTAAGTTAGAATCACGACCAGTTGAAGAGACCGGATAAAGAATATGTGTAAGTTTTGATAATAACGCTCAAAGATAAAGAAGGCACTAGTTAGATAATAACACAGTTTTGTACGGACGGACGTTAGATAGACGTTTTAGAAGTTCAACTACTTTTCTTATTCATCAGCTTGTTGTTCATTTACAAATTTCAAAATGTTGAAACTTTGTATGTAGTTTACTTAGACGTTATCCTTGTTTTACCATAACAATTTCGAAGATCTTCAAATCTTAAAAACGCTTAACTTCCAGCTGTAATCGAACTGACATATATAGGGTGAAGAGTCAAACCGCTTTTGAATCGAACGAGATTACGTACTTTTGTAAATTACCTCACTCACCCTCTCTGCTCTAGCAACCCCAACTTGTGAATTTTAAAAGGTAGCTTCCCACTTGCGAAAAATCATCCGAGAACTGGACCCTTTATTTTTACCGCTTAAAAAAATATGTTAGGGTTGTTGGACAAGAAGGGGTCGACAAGGTAGATGCATTGCTGTATTTGATCGTGGTTTAGCGCGAATGTATTATTATTCTTCTTCATCAATGACACTGCGTTCTTGAATAGTGTACAGATTTAGGACCGGCTTATTTATTGTTTTGTTGTTTTTTTTGCAATTTCTGACCGATGTTTGCTGTTTTTTATTTGATTTTTCCATAATTCTGTAAATATACGGTTGTTTTCCATGTACGACTTTTCTACTTTGGGCTTGTTGCCGTTCAATCCCCAAGCTTTTTGTAGTATGGTGTCTCCCTCTGTCCTTTGCATGTGACCTCAGAAGTTCATTACGTTCGTGATGAACGAACTATTTGTTTGGCTATTCAGTGGTTATTACCGTCTGATAACGCAGATTTTGCAAGTTAGACATAATAATAATTTAAAATGCATGTCTATGCTGTGCTGTCTGCACTACAACCAACTGCAAAAAGTGCCGTGGGGGCTGCTGTCAAATTGAAGTATGCAGGTGCATGCCAATTTGTTAGGCTACAGGTCACTTCCTTTAGGAAGTAGTACCCGTTAAGGCAGCTAGGTGGCTTTGTCATCATGTCAGTTTAATGCTGACAGATGGCATTGCCATCTAAATTCTTACTTATAATACTCCGCCAGATTGCACTAGTGTCTTTTCTCTCACTACCACTGTTGGTTGTTTTTCTTGGTGGTGTTAAACCGCACCTAATGAACTCTGCTATGAGATATATATCTCCAGTATGACCGAAACGCACCCATCCACAATACGATTAATGTCAAACTGACATGGCGATCCTAAATGGAATTGAAATTTCTAGTGTTGATACTTTGAATCCAAGCACGCAGTATACAACGCTTTTCAGCGTAAACGAAATAGCCATAATTGTGTGCACCAAGACATAAGTGCAGGCGTATGTCGCAACGTCACGGKGGCGCATAATGAATAAAATATGGGAGATAACTTGTTGCAGCGTTATACACGGGAACAACTTTCTTATCTGAAGTTGGTTCTTTAGACATGGAACGTATGCATACGTATCAAATATTTATTATGTATTAAGGCGCAGTTTAAATTCAAACTTTCGGGGCCGAAGGCAGTCTTTATGGTTCTTCTTGTTTTTATCGCTCGCGAAGGCGGCACGACACCATTCGGAATATCTAATTTCTTGAAACGCACGAGAAGGTTAGAAACGCCACGGCCAGAAAACGCTGCAGTTATTAAAATCACACGAGCTCGCGTTATAATCAAAAAAGAGGGCTATAAAATCCGGCGGTGACTTCGGCCGGGAAACCGGGTAGTGTTTTAAGGGCTGTTGACGAATTTTCTCGCAGAACACCTCCGCTTGCCGCTGCGCTTATTTCCCCTGGGGCTGTGGCCCACTACCCGCTCGCATTAACCCTGGACTGTGGTATAGCACCAAACACGCTGCAATTTGCATTGAAATTTATGTTATTGTTGAGTCCGGTCCACATCGGGAGTTCCCGCAAAGGAGAACATTCGCCGAAATGACGGGAATCATAGTTCGTAGTTGCCGACAGTGATTTCGCTAAATTGGAAAGTCTAATTGGCGACATTAAGCCGAGCTCCGAGTCCGGATTCTTTCGCCAACGCATGTAAATATGGACGGAATGAAAACACTGCATTGTCACTTGAGCTTTTCGAATTTCCCGCTGTCTGTGGAATTCACTAATAAACCACGCCGATGCGGAGCTAAATACTTGAGCCATTGTCCATCTGTCTAATCTAAAGGTGAGCGCTTCCACTCCGGTATATTGCTCGTGAGACGATCTCAAGAAGCGGAAGGGCTCGATAATTCCAAACAAGTCCGACAATTTTAACGCTGCCAGACAGGAAGCGGAACTTTATTGCAGTCGTGAGCCCAGCGTACACGTACGTCGTACATGCAACAACAGCGCCGAAGAGCCATCACGGCACTTTTATGCGTGCGTGAAAGATTAAGGCGACATCTTTTATTGATCTCGCCCTTTAACGGTTTCTGGGATATTTCTAATATCGAGCCTACACATATGTTTGGTTAGCCATCGAGAGCGGGACCATCTTGGCGTCAATATCAGAGAGTGCTCCATCAATTTTTCACAACTGCACCGGCCTGACACACGGCACGGCCCCAAAACATGGGATGCACGTATCATTAACTAAATATGATGCATACGTTCACCAGCACGAGGTCACAATGAATTAATAATGCAGAATCAAATGCTACGAATTCTGGAATAACCGAGAATCCGTCCTGATGTCCTCTGGTGGACGCCAGCGAATTAAAAACGCCGAAACAGTCGCTCGACTGTCCACATACATACGTTGGACGGCATATACGGTGGACGCACTGGAATCATTGACAKKTTGTTTCGTCCTTCTTCATCCACAAGATTGAAAAGCTCAATTTCGGCGTAAGGCAATCCATCACGGAGACAATACGTGAACGGGTACTGGCCATTCGCCTTAATTCTCTTTTAGACGAGGCTAGCAGGAGCCAACCCTAGCTTGTATGTGACGTTTGTGTTAAAAACGCTAAAAATTCCTTGCTCTAAAGTGAAAACTTTGTGTAATCTATTCTAACTATACATATTTTAGTTGTAGGGTTAATGAAACACTTCCATATAAAACATCTGGACATATCTCTGTAATTATTAAAGATAGAATGTTGAGATTTAGACATTGCTATCAAATTTTGAGTAACCTTATATTTTTAATGGCCTCAATGAGTTATTGTTATAGAAATTTTTATTTTAAATCCAGTGGCGCACTCAGAAATTTTTATGGGGTCACATTTTCGACATATAACACACTCTTAGACTTTGAAAAAACTATAGTTGGCTTTACTACCGTTCAAATGGTTTATTTTTTATGATTAAGAAAATATATGTATTGTTAGGTTTATGTTCAATAATTCTGGTATCATTGCATTTTTTATTTGTAATTTAGTCAGATTTTATGTTTACATCCAGAAGCCTGCAGATCCAGAGAACACACAATGTCAAATAATATCGTTAAAGAAAAATTTGTATCAGTTAAACAGAATATACTGTCTATTTACACATTTAACAAGCTTGTATTGTTCTTTTACCGGTAATAATAATAATAATAATAGTAATAATAATAATAATAATAATATTAATAATAATAATAATAATCGTCTTTATTAGAAATGGTTCACATTAGGCGAAATTTAGCCTAGGGCTATTCTTACATTTAACCTATTGGTACCACTGTACAGAATATATAAAACAATACAAGTAATGATATAAATAAGTCTAAGAAATAGGAAACACTCAAATCAAACAATTATTGTTGATCCAGAAAATGCTTCTTAAGGGAACGTTTAAACGACATCAGAGAATTGCAAGAGAATATGCTTTTACAGGAATTATATAATTGTGCGCACTGAAAAGTAAAGCTTCTACAAAACAATGCCGTGCTGTGATTTGGCACCGTTAGCCGGTCATTCTCTCGAATTACTCTGTTGTGGATTTCATCTTGAAAAACCAACTTCCGACGTAAGTACGCAGGTGCACCAGTAATTATGATCATAATCAATGGTACTATGCAATAAATACCGTTGTTTCTTTGTAAACATATATGGTATTGACATTATGGTCAGATTATTTACATTAATTTTGTTGAATTGTTTTTGATTTGTTATCTATTTGTGAGAGTTTTTCTGCATTTAGGTCTATAAGTAATATGATGAGATGTGAGATACTTGAACTGCGAAAGATATAATATGTTGTTCGCTTACGCAAAATGCAATGAAAATGCATTATATTTATATAGACAAATAAACTGCTAACATTTTTAGATCAAATTTTTACCTTAAATTCAATGTTATTTAATAGATATCCTGAACGGCAACAGATAAAAAATTAACATTTTGGCGCATAAAACAAAACCTGTTTAATATCAGGTCCTTTGATAGACCTAGGAGCAAAACACACAATATTAAGCTTTAGCAGCCTCTAGAAGCAACCCGCACATTGTCACGTCATCAGGTAGAACAACATCGAAGTCAAAAAGTTCAAAAGATTTAAACAAAGCGTAAGTACAAACCATATGGTATTTGGAAGAAAATAGAGGTCATAGTATAATTTGGACAGACGGAGAACACACACTGGGTCTCATTCAAACGTGCATCCTCCAGTAGAAAGACACCAACAAGGAAGGTGTGGACCTAATCTTAATATATTTCATCATAAGACGCAAAACTTTTCAATTTGCAGTTTGACAAATTTTAGAAATCATGTGTCAGAAGTCTCGGAACACGTTCCCCTTAATAACAGACCAAATATTTATTTTTAACAAGATGGTACTCCCGCGCATAATTCAACCATTATCATAAATTATTTAAATGAGTGAAATTGATTTATTTAATAATTTCAATAAGCATCCTTGATGTATGTATCATTTATAGAAACCCTGTAAAAGAGTAGTTGTTACAGCAATGGTTTGTAGTTAGTAGTGATAGTAGCAGAGACAATAGTAGTATCAGCAATAGCAGTAGTAAGTATGTCAATAAAATTATGAATTAAGAAACTTGATAGTGATAGTACTATACTACAATAAACATATTATATGGGATCATTTTAGAAACCTAGCAGCTTTCTTCGTGATATTAAATAAATAGTTATAAGCAATGAAGCAATTGCACCATCAGTAATTTATATTTTGACGTAAACATACTAAATATGTGGCTAAATTAATGAAAACGTGGAATAATAGGAGTGTTATTGAACAAACCTAACAATATACATTTCAGAAAAAATAGACCTTTTCAACCATGACAAAGCCAAATATGGTTTTCATTTTAATAAATACAAGTTTTTGGTATATGTGATTCTTTAAAAAATTATAAGTAGACCACTGACTTCAAAATAAAAATATCTGTGAAAATTAAGTTCACAGTTTATTGTATCCGCATTCCCAGCCGAGATATTGAGGACTTAAGAAATGCAATATTATTTAAACTAACTAAAACAAAAGACGATATATAAATGGTGGTGGCGCTGAGAAGCCCTACAATCACAACGAAAATGGGACACCCTGTATAAGAGATATATACCAGTACTTAACCAATCGGTTGTTTTGTACTAGGGAGTAAACAAAGAAAAGAAGCATGTTTTATGTTTTTCAGGTATATTTCCAGGAGGCATTTTTTATCCCGACGCGTAATTACTGTTCTTGGAATTCCTGTGTTCCTTGAACTTTTCCATAATTCATGATATTGTGGGTGCGAATAGCTGGAATTAAACGTGAAATTTAATTGGTGGTTTTTGTTGGCAGTATATTAAAGTTCTGTTCAACATTGAGGAAACAAGGGAGCGAAGCAGACGACATATTTCACGGCGCGATACAGTCGTATTATGGGAACTAAGGCGATTATTTCTCCCATGCGACACCAAAAGCCAATAAAATATACTGTATTTTTTTCACCCTCGTGCGTTCCCCAAAATACGCCGTCTTAATTTTTCCCCTCCACGAGGATTAATATGCATAATTTATTACGAAAGCGGGATAAGTAGGCCGTGCTGATCGGAAAATGCATTTACCGGTCGGGAACATTAAAAATTGACTAAGTACCCTGTAGATTAGTACACGTGCTACGCGAAACCGTTACTTCACTCGAATTCCCTCCAGGTTGAATAAGTCTAGCCCCTTTTACGTACACATAATGCAGGAACGGTTCTCCGAACTTATTTAAAGTCAGCTTGAGTCGAGATTTAAGTGTGTCATTTTTAAGGGAATGTGTTTGAATCTCGTAAACGTGCGGACTCGGCCACTCGGCAAAAAAGTTCAGCTTTTCGCCCGGCACGAGAGAACACGCTGTCATAAATAGGTAAACCTAGCGGGACGCATCCCTGTGGTACGTCGCCGGGGTTTTTGCGGAATCCCAAGGATAGGCGTCGGCACTCTAGTTTATTAATCAGCGAAGCAGCGCTAGTCATGTCAGTGATTAGAAGAGATCATCCTGCGACACGGAACGTGCTAGATGTGTAGCTGTCAGCTGGCGATTAAAAAAACTAGTCCTCGAAATAGTTTGGGACTACATTGATCGAAGGAGGTAGCTATAGAATGTTGCAGAATGCTTGGCTTACAAAAATGTAATTAACTGAAATCAAAGAAAAAATTAAAATTCTATGGACATAATAAAATAACATGAATACATTGGGATCCCACTACTCCAATTTGATCACTGTTTGGATCGATTGGGAATACCGAATGTATATATGTATTACTCGCAGTGTGTGGCACACGTACAGGGTTTTATAAATGATTCATGCAACGCGGGCGGTGTTGATTTCTGAATTCTTTGTGTCGCTTTTTTGTAACTGCTTCCAAGCTACAATAAGCACGGCGATAGTACTGAAGGTTACAGATCKAGTTACAGTCACGAAATTGATGGCTTTTTTAAAGATTTTCCAACAATTTGCGGTTGTCAAAGGAAAGCAAATACAATAATTATTGGTATATAATGAAAGGTTTCCGCAATGGTTGGACTGTAATAACGGTTGTTATGTTGGTAGTGTTGGTGTTAACATTTCAAACGCAGGTAAACTAATACAAAGGCGAAACTTTTTTCTAATTTAGGTGCAAACATTGAAACCATAATGGATTCTTTAGATGTGCATAAACACTAGTTATTTTCTTACAAAACCAATTGCCTTCAATGGATTTTCTTTTTTAATAAAAGGGTCATCGTATTAAAAGCCCATTGCAGTGAAGCTTTAGCTTAATGCGGGTTCAAGTACATCCTAAGGCGTATATTACTCCGTTAATCCTTAAGGCCGAATAAACATTAGGATGTAGTCAATGTGTAACGTGCCATCTTTTCAGATTCCACAAACGGAACCCAGAAGAAACGTTGTCTTTTCTCCATAAGCAATAATCATTCTCTGGCATGCACTCCCGACTTGTAGCATCACTTGTTACACCAATTCTAGTTATGTGTTTTTTTTTTAAAATAGCATTATCCCTTAAACACTCCAACTTCTGTCCTTAGCTGATTCTGTAGTTTCCGAATCTCCTATGAACATACGCGATTGCCCATCCAGTAAAGTTGATGTAGTAGTAGTTCTCTAACTTCCCACTGATATGATACTCCATAGGTAGGCTTACGCCCTACTAAGAATCATTTAGCTCCCTTTTTGCTAGTATACAATAGTAGTGATGTGTGCTCCAAAGACATTAAGTGCATCTAGGCATTCATCTGCCACCTTGAAGAGTTACGCTTTCTAAGGCTCACAGTGCCATATCCGCTTATTATTATTACGGAGCTTCCATATCATTGCTCTAACACATGCTGCGATTGCCACATCAGATTATAAAACGGGTGCAAGACTGCATAGGTTTATGCTTCCGCATTCTCGAATATTGTGCACTCCTGCCCCAACTCCATCCTTTGTTTTTGAACCATCGGTGTACCAAATGTCTACCGATCACGCTAGCATGTTGTTCTGATCTGCTTCTACCCCTTCAACGAAGTACTCTGAAAGAGTTGCTGAAAATCACGATGCTTTTGTTTGACTGCATGCTCTCCAGAATATGCTGTATCTTTACGATCGGCGATTTTCAGCATATATGCTATTATCAGTGTCGCAGTTATTACAGGGTGTAAGGGAGGCAACTTCAGCAACATTTCCGTGGCTGCGGTAGGCGTTGTGCACATCGCATCTGTGATTCCCGGACGTGCAAGTCTTTATAGATTATTTAACTCTCTCTTTTGTCGATTGATTGTGTCACCATACTAAGAACTCATATGTATCTATGGATATCACAACTTTGGTATAAATCTAGTAAACCATTTTTTTTGTTTTAATTCCCACGGTCTTCCTGCCATGCATCTGTAGACCCATAAAGCTTGTGTTGCTTTACTGGTATCCTTTTCCAAATAAGGCTTGAAGGTCATTCTGGGTATTTAACCTGATTTTTCAGTCGTTTCAGCTGTTGAAGGGTTCTTCCAATCGTTCTCTTGTAGATCACCTCTGTACGGTTTTTAGTACCTACTGTATCAGATTCAGCACGGTTTTCCAAAATTTCCGCACGCCAGGGAGGCAATCCCCCTTGGTTTTTGAACCAGCAGAGTAACATAATAGCTTCAGCAAGTTGCTACGACTAGCTTCTACTCCTTCAACGTAAGTACTCTAAGGGGTTCCTGGTAGTCAAGTATCACACTTTCTGTCTTCTATTCTATTCTATTTTCTGCGGTGCAACCCCGCAGATGGGTCTGGGCGCTGCACTTAGACCTTTCCAAGGTAACCTATAAAGATCTTCAGTCTTAATAAATTGAGACCCAAATTCTCCAAACCTTTGCCCCCCAGCGGTCCGCAGTTGGTAAGGAGGTGAATCGGAGTTTCCTCCTCTTCTGAGCAGAACCTACAGGTGCTACTCTCCACTAAACCCATAATATATAGGTGTTCATTGAGCCGGCAGTGTCCCGTAAGGATACCCACCATTAATCGCATTTGAGAACGATGCAGGCTTAAAAGCCGTCCTAGCAGGCGTAGATCCAGTGATGAAGGCGCTAGTTGCCTCAGATCCGGCGCGTCTTCCCAATATAAGTAAAACTGACGACCAAGCCACTTTGTGATCTAGGCCCTCAGTCTTCTTTCTGGAATAGCGATAGATAAGGTGCGGACGCTGCCCTCCTCGCTAATCCATCGGCCCTTTCATTGCCATCAATACCTGCGTGAGCAGACACCCAAATGAAATTAACACGATTTTGTTGGATCAACCTTACTAATGTGTTACGACAATCCAGTAGAAGGCTAGAGCGCACCCTAACACAGGTAAGCGCTCGAAGTGCCGCCTGGCTACCGAGGTTCTCATGAGCACATGCCAGGATTGCATAAATTTCCGCTTGGAATACGCTAGGGTACTCTCCTAGTGACAAACTGAGTTGCACTCTCGGAGATGTACCACATACTCCTGGGCCTGTGCCTATGTCCATTTTAGACCCATCCGTGTACCAGACGAGTCCCTGTGGTACAAGCATGTTTTCACCATTCAGAAACCACTCCTTTTTATCGGGGATAATGATTCTGTATGGTGTATCAAAACCCATAGTCGCGTTAATCATATCTCTTGTCATTGAGATAATAGCTTGATCTTCGTTTGGCACAGAGAGCGTCATACGGTGCCCTCCTCCCCCAGATTTCCAATTACCTAATCCCTGCAATCTAAAGGCCGCTTTTCGGTCTTCATACTCTTACTTGTAGAGGTTCCAGTCCAAGAAGCATCTCCATAGATGCAGTAGGTGTCGTTCTCATGCCACCGGTTATCATAAGACCACCCAGTCGTTGAATTTGTCCTAATGCCATGCTGATGTTGTATTTCGCAGTAGAGCGCCACCATACCAGGGCGGCGTAAGTGATGAGAAGTCTCACAACAGTTGTGTACAGCCAGTACGCGACCTGTGATTGAAGTCCCCAACTGTTTCCCCAAAGACATCTGCACATCCACGGTGTTGCACACGCCTTTCGACTGGTTTCGTTAACATGATCCGTCTGTCTTACTGAATGCTCAGTTTGTATCATTTATCCTCCCGAATATTTCGGTATGGGTTGCTTTTCGAACGAGTGTATCTGCATGATCCGCGATCTTCAGCCTATATGCTGCTATCAGTGCCTCTGATGCAGCTTGAAGGTCATTATGTTAGCTTTGGGTATTTGAACTCAGCTTGATGCTTAGTGAGTATAACTGAAGTGTTTGTAGCAGAAAGCAGAGAGCCACAAAAGGGGAAGATAAAAAGGGGTAAATTTGTGGTAGAAAAAGAAAAGCAATGAAATCGACCGAAAGAGAGGCTCCGGTCCTTCAAAATCCGAAAGCATTTGCGAAACTAATACTATTCAATATAATGTGAGAAAAGGAGACCGTTGTTATTTTTTTAAATCATATATAATAGGTTGTAGTCGATTGTTACGCAGTTTTGTCTGTAAAGTAACTTAACAGATAAATGTGTTCTGCGGTGCGAATTTAGCAAATGCTCGATATAATATTTCTTGGCCTGTGGCGGTGCGGAGTCGTCGAAATGCGATTAAAATCTCGCGGTTGGCAGGGCTTTTAACGTCTGATGTTATTATTTGCTGTGAGTGCGTCGGTGCACCCTCGAGTTTCCTGTAAGCTGCGCCGGTAAAAGTAAACGCGCTGTAAAAACGTCAATTACATGTCGTTCGACGCGATTACAACGATCTAATATAAGATTTACACGTGTTTGTCGTAGTCGTCGCGGCCGGTAATAAAAGTAAACAAAACCAATATACTGAGTTGTTATGGCGCAGTCAATACGATATATGCACTGATATGTAACGTGTGTAATGGCCCGTATGCGATAACTGGCGTTATTGAGAATCGATTTTAAGTATATTTGCAGACCTGCCAGCCTTATTGAGCATCTACCGCCGAAGAGCTCCAAGGGATGTACACCAGCAACAGTTCCAACCTTTTATATTGGAAATTTTCGATTGCATGAATATTAGAATGTAAAATATCGTCGCCATAAATTATTTGCTTTGAAGCACGACTCGAGACGTGCTCGCTGCTCATGTGCAACTACTTTTTCCATAAATTCCGCCTCTACTTAGTAATTTATCAGCTGCCGGCCTTTCCAGAGCCGCCTTATAAATTCCGCCTCCCCTGATATCCCTTTAATTTTCTTGTAATCTGACGTTGCCGTTCATGGAGAAACCAGATGGCACTCTCCCCCTTCGTTCTCAGAAAAAATGAAGGACTGTCTAATTTCTTGGATACTCCTACGAGTCTCCACTTCTATTACACTAGAAAATGAATTTGGTGAATGTATATTTACGAAAATATAGGCTTTAAAGTACAAATCAATCTATTGCAAAACGTCTATAAAGTGAACAGTTAGCTACACGTTAAGATCGGGGACACACCATTTAGCTGAGCCGCTGCTACATCTGTTTTCTTCATACTGAACAAAGCTAGGGTATGTCCAGTTTTTAAAAGTGGAGATTCATCCGACATTCGTAACTATGGGCTTGTGTCTATCCTGAGCAGTGGCGTAGCCGAACAATTAACTTGAGGGGCAAAGCTCCAAAAAGAAAAATGTTAAGTACAAACACAAGAAAAAACCAGAAGAGGTGTGACTTAAATTTTAATGTTTAATTTGCTAAAATGTTTATTATACAATAAACCAACAGTTTGCAACAAAGTTGTAATGGTAAATGTAAAAAGCTGCTATTCTATTATGACAACAGATTTACACTATGTAACCTGACAGTCTTTACACAATATGTATTCGAGAATATCGGCAATCAAGGTTCGGTGGATGTCATATATATGAATACTTGATTAGAATAGACTTTCTTATTATCATGAACAAACTTCTTTCGTTGGGTCCGTCCAGTAATCTATGTATGCAGCTTGATTCCTTCTTATACTTATCTAGTTGTAAGCAAATAGTATTCTATCAGCAAGTATTTTCTTTGTCTTACCATGTAACTACTGGCGCGTTCCCCAAGGATCAAATTCGGGTCCTTTGCTTTTCTTAATTTACGTTAATGATTTTTCCAGTATTATTTCTTGTGACTGACGATCTTAAAATATTTCATAATGTTAAAACTCTTATCCGACTGTGAAAGTACACAACAGATACAGAACATATAATAAATAATGTGGACGAATGGTGTTGTAATAATGGTCTATATCTTTAGATACTTCAAAGTGCAATGTTGTTACTTTTTGCAAGAAAAGACGCTTTGTACAGGTTTGCTACTGAATAAGCAACCAAAAAATCGACTTGAATTTTGCTGAACATATACAAAGTGCTTCTGCCTATAAAGGAGTATAGAATGGACCCCCCTTTTTTTATTGCAGAATATGAATCTACATGAAAAAAATAATAGACCCGTGCTGAGTCCGTACCAGTATTTAGGACTTTGACGTGTTCTCGCGTTCTCAAAACCAAAACGTAAACAAAGGTTACGTATGAGAATTAGAATGTGGATAACACCATGCCATCGTCTCTGCGGAAAACTAATCTGAACGGTAGCCCACTTTGCTGTAGGCGTTTAAAAGCAGGTAGTACATGAGTTCAACGGAGACGAATGAACACAATATGCATTATTCGAATGTTACGTCTCTTCATTGTACAGGCTTCTAATATTGACTTCTTTTCATTATCTATATTAGTATATTAAAAACGCTCTAAGTAGATTTTAATAGCGCGCACATCGAGATAGTTGCAGCAAAAGAGAGAGCTTGCTAGTTACGGCAGCTTTTTCACATTAGAGGCGGTCTAATATTTTTGTCTTTGTAGTTATGACATTTTTATAGCATTATTATTAAACTATATTTAGTTTTAATTAAACAAAATGCACATTCTAAAAGTCGAAACACTCATGTAGCCAGTGGAGTGCCTTTTAAAATTTCCGGTAAGTTATTTTTTTTAATTTAATGCACGAAAAAAACGTTCCCCTCGGTTAGTACAATTCATCAATAAACTAAATGTGGTTAATAAAAAAATCGCTCTTTTTCGATTTTTAACAAGTATAAATTCTTTTACGCTATTATCATAAAACTAACTATGAGGAGTTATATCATTTTTAATGTCGAGAAGTTAGTCTAACCGGCTTCTTCTATGTGTTGAAATAACAGACAGGTATAAACATGCTTCGAAAAAGCACAGTGTGCAAAATTTCAATAAAATTAACGTAGTCATTTTCTCCTTTTTAAGATGCTGGCAAATATCTTGGATTATTATTGTCTGTGTGCATTTATTTATTTATATTAGAGATTCTTTATGACCGTGGGCTTATATCCATGGCTTCTTGGTCTCTAGACAAGATTATCGCACTATCATAATGGTTACCTTTACTCCCTCTGTCTGGTGCTGCCGCTAAGGTCTCTTCTCTCCAACTGAAGCCTTTTTGTTCCAAGTCGTTTATGAGTGCTGGGATTCTTTTGGGTTGCATTTTGGCCGTAGACATGTTTTGCCTGGTGTGATTTACAGATTTTCTAATTTTTCTTGCCCGATGTTGTGGTATTGCTGGACAACGTTCTCCCCATATATCTATTTCGTGAACCAATGTGCTCCGTAGGCGGTTTCTGTACCACAATTGTGTAACTTCTTGTATACACTTGACTAGATACACGGAACTACTTCACTGTAACGATGACGACAGTAACAGCCACAACACAAACACAAGGATGCAACACTAGAACACATTATTAACGAAAATTGTAGAATTCAGTATGATTGTTTAACGCGATGCTCATCTTGGATCATAGGCGTATAATATCGTTCTAAGCGGTTCCCTTTTCCTTTATATATATTTTGTCTTCCCCTCTTTCGGTTTCGTTGAATTCTTGTAGCTGGAGAGCATCTTTTTTTTTACTGGAAGGACGTCTAAAAAGACGAGGCTTACATTTTTTATTTGTTAGTTAGTTGATCGCTCGAGTCGTTAAGACTGCGGTATGGGTGTTTATATATTTTTGATTTCCTGAATGCTTAGGGTTTTACTTATTACATATTACTCGTGCTCCACTCCCTTGAACGGGTGAAATATAAATGTACAAAAGTAGAAACCATAAAAGGCCTTTTCTAAGCGGTTCCTCTTTTCCTTTAAATCTATTTTGTCTTCCCCTCTTTCGGTTTCGTTGAATTCTTGTAGCTGGAGAGCATCTTTTTTCTTTTTACTGCAAAGACATCTAAAAAGGCGAGGCTTCCATTTGCTATTTGTTAGTTAGATGATAGTTCTGGTCGTTAAGACTGCGGTATGAATATGTATATATTTTTGATTTTCTGAATGCTTAGGGTTTTACTTATTACATATTACTAGTGCTTCACTACCTTGAACGGGTGAAAAATAAATTTACAAAAGTAGGAACCATGAAAGGCCTTTTGTTGGCACAGTCCGTCCCCGATACGAGGCACCTCTATATGGAATGCACAAGTATTTGGTTCCCTCTCATTTGGAACTGACTGTAATAGTGTATGCTGTAGTTGACCTTTTTTGAAACATCCCGAATCTTCTGTCATTCTGGGGTGCAAGGTTAAATCCCATTTTAATGTATTCCTTCGCACTACCGATGTATTTCGGGGTCTGTTTTATGTTTATTTTGAAGGCCTTTTCTAGCTGGGCTAAGGGCAGTTTATACCTGGCAGCGTTCTCTGGCACCAGCTTGGACTAAAGCTGGCTGTGTTTATTTTATATATGTAATTCTGATTGATTTGTTTATAGAGGAAATGGACTGTTACTGATCATGCACATGCAACATGCGTTATAATTATTATATTAATCAACGATTTCCTTATCTGGTTCTGATTCCTTGTGTTATTTAAGAACTTTATTCGGTCCGGTTAGTTCTTTCCCATATCTATTTACATCGAGGTGCATCGGTCTATCACAGTCGCATACAAAACAAAACACCTGTCCACGAACATACAGCAATGTAGCATTCACAAGACACACCGTTTTTCACTGTTTATTTTTAATACAAATAACAATATTAGAATGCAAGCACATTGCGCGTCCTTTTCACGTTCGGTAGGGCATAGAGATTATGCAATTGTGGAAAAAATACGTTCACTTTGTTTAATCTGTATTTTCTGTAGGTAATAAACTGTAATTAACAGCTTAAAAAACGTTTTAAGTACAATAAAAAAGGAATCTATATTTTGGATCTCCAAAGTACCAACTGACTGTACTACTGTAATGAAACGTTTATTTTCAGACTTGGCCTAACTTTGATGTTCAAAAACAATTAAATTTTCGCAGGCAACAAGCGCGCGTACTTATTGAGGAACCGCCCCTGGTCGTGAAAGGGACAAATAAAAAGTATACATCGGGTGAATGTGTGGGCTTTGCCCGAGAGCTAATTTAAAATGCGAGCGCCCGTGTATTTGCGGAGAAGGACAAAAGCTAAACCAAACAGCGTCGAGCATCGATAAAACGATTCCGCAGTAATCCAGTCGATTACACGCATTATCGCCAATGGAGTCCTACACCGATAAGGATTATACAGTGTAATTGGGAAATCGGCGGACGCAGTTTGTCTGCGGGTAGCGGCTGCCTTCGGCGCATCACTGCGGAACTGGCGAAACAAAACGCTAACAAGTACACGGAAGACGTAATGCACACTTAAGCGTCGTTAGTAAATTATTTTCCCCATCCGGCATTTTTCTTAAGCCCTCCGCAGGAATATATTCATTAGTCAAGTTGGCATCTCACCAGACAAAACAATTTATTTTACAAAGTACCCTGCTCATTTTATTTGTGTGTCTTCGTCACAGGAAATGGAACAGTGAAAATTACAACTCCGGCCCGCTCGCCAGCCCGCCCCACATAATCGGTTACACATCCGACCCGTGGCAATAAAATTTTAAAAAAGAATCCCTCAAACTATTCCATGTTACGTTCAACTGGATGGAAGTTTGCTGCACTCCTCCCGAACTGCTTGAGAGTTCGGAAGTTGTATCCATTAAAAGACCAAATAAGTTTCAAGGTGCTTCGAATTGTAAACCGAGTGTTAAGGTGCTTTAAACACGCGCTAAAAGCTGAAACAAAGCTCGCAAATTGATAAGGGGGGAAAGAAACTTCCAAGTCGAACACTTTTGACGGCGAAGCGAACAACAGCCGCAAGAGTCGGCATCAAATCGCTCTTTTTTATGTGGCGTCTTCAAATTCTCAGCCATTGTGTATTTTACGTAATTTTCTTCATTAGGGCTCAGTGTAACAAAGTGATTTCTACAACGGAACGAACTATAAATTTCTAAAAGCAAGTCTTGCGTTCAGGCGAGGTCATGTTTTTTTAATGAATTTATTAATAACCCTAAAAACCCAAATGGGCTACATCAGGTTAACAAAAATAAAACAAAACTTCTATTCAACTAACAACCAAAACAATATAATCTGACACTTTTTTTCATTTAGAAATATCCTGTTACTACTTGTCCACTTTGTTATTCGGTTTGTCATCAACTCATTAATATAATTAACAAACAGTAGCGGTCCTAGAATGGATCATTGCGGTACCCCATATTTAACTATAGCTGGCTCACTTAATCGGTTTTGAATTACAACACATTGCCTTCAGCAGAGATTCCAATTTTCTCAAGCTTACGTAACAGTATCCCATGACACACGCCATCAAAGGCCTTACGAAAGTCCAGAAATACTCCCTATGTTAATATTGTCGTAGCAGTACTCCGGTAGGTTTGCTGTTGCTGTTGTAGTATTTCTCTTTTTTTTTTCAAAAACCATTCTGACTGGCGTGGATAAAGTTTATTTTCTTATGTTAGTCAATAATTTTGCACTTCACCCCTACGACCTGCTTTGTATACTGCAGCAATCCGTGATATTTTTAGTTATGGGAATTCCTCCTTCAATGTGTATTTATTCAAGATTGCTGCTATATACTGAGCAAGCTGTTATTTGCATCTTTTAATTATGTGCGGTTTGAGTCCGTCATATCCAGTACCTGCATAAGATTTTAATTCTGTTATGTTTTTCTACTTCTTTAGAAGTTATTGTTCGAAAATAGGCTGATTGTGATTGGTTTGTCGTGTAATTTAACGTGTCTTCTGGTGTTGCTGGGTATTGGTCATGAAGGTTAGGTGCCAAACTTGCAAAGTATTTATTTATTGGTTCGATTACTGTTGTTTCATTTTCACTCCTTACATATTCAATTTCCTCCTACGTTTTTAGTGTTCCACATATTTATTTTATTACTCTCCATGTCTTCCTACTGGAACTTTTATTTATTTCAAATTGTGTTTAAAAATACCTCTTTTTATTTTTTCTTATTTCTTTTTAAAGAAGCTTGCAATTGCTTAAGTTTCTTCTTAATATATGTATCTCCTGGATTTTTTCTACTTAGTTTGCAAAAAATGATCTCGTTCCCTTAGCAGGTTATATACTTCTTTGGTAAACCAACCGCTTTCTGCTCTTGTATATTTTTTTATTGTGACTGTAATGTGCTTTTCTACCTCACTTTTTATAAGTTGAGTGAGCTCCGTGAAGTTTGAGCTTCTGCTGATACGTTCCCTTAGAAGCTGTTTAATGGTTCGATTTAGTTCGTTGTAATTAATTTGTTTGATTATGTATTTCTGGATATTGTTCTTTTGTTTAAAATCTTTTAAATTTGTGATGTGATATGTGATTGCTAAATACATCGATATCTGCTAAGATATCTATTATGTCCGTTATTATGTGATCTATTAATGTTTCTGTGTTATTTGCAATGTCGTTCCCTGCCTATTGTTGCTCAAAATTATACATCAGTGTCTGTGAATTGTGTTTAAGTATTCCCGTGTTAAAATGTAGTCTTAGTTAATATTCATATTAAAATCCCCGAAAAATATTATACGCTTTTTTGTTAGGTATTGCTCCATGCTCCATAGTCTTTAAAAACTGTTCCCTCTTTTTATAACAGAAGTTCGTCTTTACTACCCATTGAATTTTTCAGACTGTTAAAGTGGTGTTAAGTAATCTTCATAAATTTTTAAGATAATCCGTAGAAGAAGACCTGAATTAAAACTCGGAAAATATTCATGGAATACCAAAGATAAGGAAAGTAGAATGTGCAGACAGAATTCGAACCAACCTGTAAAATAGAGCACATACTTATACCTCAGCGAAAGGTTCGGTAGGTATTAGAAAGCAGTACTAAAAATCTGATTAAAAAGGTAACAGAGATGGATCCTCTTTTATCTTGGACAAATATTTGTAGCAGATGGTAAGACTGGAATGCAAAATTATATTAAATTAAAAATATTAAAACATTGTTGGTGAGCTGCTTTTCGATTTACCCGTAATTTTAACGTGACTACGTCTGATGCATTCTAGACGAATCTGTTAAGCTCGCATCACTTGAGAAGATTATCGATGTATTCTGTAAGACTTGACAATCTTCATCAGTTTGAATTACATTATAAAGTTTAAGGTCATCAGCAAATAAAAGATTACAAGTTGACATTGAAGTAATATCGTTTATAAATAAAAGAAAAAGTAAGGGTCCAAAATTTGAGCCTTGGGGCACACCGGAAGTTGGTACGAAACCAACAGATAAACAATTTCTATATCTAACAGTGTTTCCGTTTAACAAGATAAGAAGTTAAGAGATCAAGTAACAAGCTACTGAAACCTATATGCCGTAATTTGTCTAGCAGTAAAAAATAATCCATTTGGTCGAAGGCTTTTTGAATATCCTTAAACTACATCCACTTGTCCATTTCCGTCAAGCTCTTCAGCGACAAACTGAGTACATTGCAATAAATCTGTCAGGGTGGATCGTTTGTCCATAAAACCATGCTGAGCCGGTATTATAATGTGTTTGATGACTGGGTAAATTCTTTTGTATAACACAGTCTCAAAAATTTTTGAAAAATTACATAGTAGTGAGATAGGTCTATAGTTATGAACATATGACAAATCACCTTTTTTAAATACTGGGCAAATAATAAATTTTTTCCAAATTGCAAGAAAAGTGGAGGTTTTAACAATAAGATTAAATAGATAAAAAAGCGGTTTAACAAAAATATGAGCACAGTCTTTAACAAGGAAACTTGGAATGCCATCAACACCGGAGGTAAACGTGTCTTTAGAGCGTACTGATGCTTGTAAAATTTCTTCTCCGATAATGTTAGCAAAAGACACCATGATATTATTATTCAGTGAAGAATCGCCTTTGCTTACAATCTGCTGGGATTGATTTCCAGAAATTTTTAGGACTGTTTGTTAGACATTCTGCAGTCTCACGAATATATACTTTGTAGGGGGAGGATATTAACGATTTTGAGCGAGAACGATAATGTTTAAAAATATTAAGAAAACCATCTCTTTTAAATTTTTTGTACAGTTAATCATCTCACCATTAAACCATGGAGGGTAGTGATATTTGCAGTTTTGTTTTAAAGAATATTTAGGGACATATAATGCAAAAGTGTTGTTCAGTGTGTTGTAAAATAGAGAACACGCTTTTTCAATATCGTTATAGTTTTTTAAAAATGACCAGTCAATAGAACAGAGAGATTCATACAGTAGAACAAAATTCGCCGGATGAAAATTATCCTCCAAAACTAGTGGGGACATTGACTTGCTCAGATGACACGTGAAGTTCGAAAAAACAATATCTAGAATGGAATTATATCTATTAGGAATGGTATTAAGCTGATTAACATTTAGTATGTTGCTAAATGTAGAAAGGACAGAAGCAAATCTATTATTGCGATCAGAAATAATTGTGAGAGTATTAAAATCACCCAAGACTATAAATTGTGGTTAATGTTAGCGCATGTATCAGAAAAAATGTCAAAAAATAAGTGGAAGTCATGAAATGACACTGAAGGGGGTATATATAGAAAATAATATACAGGGTGTTCCATAACAAAGTTAGCGCTACTCCCGGCATAACTAGGAGAATAAATGAGAGATTTGATGTGATTGACCTTATTTGGTCTTGCCTATATAAAAAAGGATCGCAACGGTAACATTTTCAGATTTTCACACAGTATTTAAACAAATAGATGAAATTACGACGAAATCTCCAACTTGAGGTTATTTAAATCAAACGCTCAACCCAGCAATTCAGAATATAATATCCCGTTTCGTCCGCCATTGGCCTTTTTCCCCGTTGTTGTGTATCATCACGCGAAGGCAGCAAATTGATAGCGATTCCGTTTGTTGCAGTTTCGCCGATGATATGGGTACCCAACCAGCTGGTGGGAGCGCCAGCCGGCACCGACGTCACGATAGACTGCCACACGGAGGCGCACCCTCAGGCGATTAGCTACTGGGTGTTCCACGACGTGATGCTGCTGCCATCGACAAAGTACGGCCCCACACGCACCAAGAACAGCTATCGCGAGCACATGAAGTTGACGGTGCGCAACCTACAGCCAGGCGACTTCGGCAACTACCGCTGCGTCTCCAAGAACTCCCTCGGGGAGACAGAGGGATCCATCAGGCTATACGGTAAATAAAATATCTCCGCTCACGGATTTTTTCCGCGCGCGCTCAAAAATTCACGGCCGCCTCGTCTGCAAACTGAATTAGGGCGGGTGTCGAAGGCGCTAGAAAATTTTTCGAACAAATACAAAATACATGCCTGTTAGAGGGGCTCCTGTCGCGGAAATCCACCGGGATGCCCCGACGAGCGGGCTCGTAGCGGTTTCTTTGTGGAATCACACGCGGGCCCCCGACTCCCCGGGATAAAATCCATTCTACTTCGTTAAAAGGTGTTCCCGAAGATCACGATCAAATGAGACGTCCTCAAAAGAACCCATTCGCTGACGTTATTCGACGCAATAGAAATCTGTCAGACGTCACATTTTTAAGCGTTCCCGTTCCTCCGTTGTGAAGTAGAAGGACGATATTGCGGATCATTTTATACTAATTACATTTGTATAGAAATGGAAGTGCATTGAATCTGTTCATGATAGGCCACTCCTCAGCATCAGTTTAGATACGAATTTGAGGAATGTGGTACATATTATGACAAGTTTTGCCAAAAATTGTAACCTCAGGCTTGCTCTGTTTCAAGTACGGTATTTCCAGATAAAATTAATTTAGATCCAACGAATTTAGAATACCTATTCTATAGCTGCATAAAATTAAGATGTCTGAACCTAAATTAAAAATTGGGCCAGCACCGCTCCTTGTGGATTACTTCTAACACACATCTGCGGCCCGATAGTTCTATAGTCTTCAAGCTTCATATACTGTCTCCAGTAGCGGCTGGTGAGGGAGGGCTGCGGGGCGGCGTCCTCCCTACGCAAATGACTAGGTACATCAAATTCAATTAAATTAAAACATTTATTTACATTTACATCTAATGATCTAATATACCCATTATTAGATATTACCCATAGATATTTAATTTACAATCTTATGTAGATTTGCGTTCAGCGCCTGCACTGCGGGAATCCGCAAGCCATCTGATTCACTTGCCTGCCGGCAGCCGGGCGGGCTGATTCCTGTAAGCCCAAAGCGTTTCGTTGCCAATGCAATGTCTATGGCCAATGCGATGGAAATGGCACGCGTCCACACGCGATTCTAACTGGAATTTCGGGCTTAGTTCGTTCAGCTCGAGACACGAGCGCGCATTCCTGCAAATAATGCACCCGAACGTGTTTTTTGTGGAAAATTGCGTTCAAGACAAAAAATGAGGGTGTGTGATTTWATTAAATTAAACTTCAMTACTCTGAGTTTGGCGGACAAAGTAAACATTAAGGAAAACGAAACGCTCCGTGTTGTATTAAATTTAATAAAGTACAACCCAGTTACTAAAAATCGAAAAGGATTTACCAGAAAGTTTGATGCAAATGTTTATAAAAAAACTTCATGGTTGCGCGGATGGGAAGAGACAAATGTTTTTTTTGTTTTGTTTCTTTATTGTTTGGTGGCGATGATAACCGGACATTTCCAAGAAATAAAAGAAAAAGTTTTTAAAATAGGAATATTTTTTCTATTATTCAATCAGCGCCCCCCCCCCCCGCCAGATAAAAATGCCGCCAGCCGCCACTGACTATCTCTGTCTGGTTTTAATTATTTTTTTTATTCCTAATCTACTATAGACGGGTCATGATGGCCTACCTGCGTTTCTTCGTCGCTTTGAGGTTTCTTGCTCTCTGCATAATTAGCATCATGGTCCGTTTCTTTCCCAACTGAAGTGATTTGATTTATTTTCTTTACTTCTAGCACCTTGTCAATTAATAAAGGTTTCCAATAATCATTGTTTTTCCTCGTTTGACTAATTTTACGTAATGAACTTAAAACAGCAGTTTCCTGTATATGCCAACTGTGGTAGCCGCTATTAACACCCTTGGTACTGCTTGAACGACCCTTTTATTTAACAACCTTCACCTTGTACAACACTATAATACATAAACCTTATCTACTTATAGTCACTGTTGTCCAGCTCCAAGTCCGTGCAATGACTGCCCCTCGTTTCCCGTTTGCCCGATGTATTTCTGTCCCTCACGTAATCATGTAGTTACGTCTTCACGTAACTATTCCGGTTGCCACACCAACCAATTTTATAGTTTTGCCCCAAACATAGTACATTCTAATCACCAAGGAATGAAGCAAGGGTGCTGTGCATACCGAGTTCAGAATAAACGGTAATTCTGTGTTTCCATTTTGTTGAAAACGTTAAAAATGTGAGCTGCACTGTAAAAATTAACTGAACTATCGCTTTTGTTTTATAGGGCATATCTCATAAATAAAATAATTTCCAAACCACAAAAGAACTAATAATTCAAACACTCGCAACGACGCGCGCTTTGKTCACGCTCTCTCTGACGTCACTGCTTCGATAGTTCATACGCCGTAGCGTGCATGCATGAGATTTTCTCGGTTATCCGCTTTCTGTCGTACTGAGTGATTATATTATATTTTATAATATTGCTTATCGTCCGTTATACGTGGTGTTTTGTACCTGAATGTGCCAACACGTCTAATAATTCCAACACTTTGTTACTGGACCGCAGTAAAAAGAGCAGGAGATTTTTTAAGTTGCCAGACGAAAAATAACTGTCTCAAATTTTCTAGCAAGGTTATCTAAATAATTAAAAATTAAAAAAACAAAAGATAACGCTAATAACTTCGAATCAAGTGAAAATCGGGGGTTTTTGTTAAACCATAAAATTTGTCTTTAAAAAGTGTCTCAACAATGTAAAAGTTTAAAAGCGGTCGCATTAGGCTTTATCGTGTTATTGAAAAAACTTTAAGTCGGTATTTTTTCTAAATATCTCAGAAATGAAAAAGTCGGAATGAATTTGAAAACAAGCATTTAATTCTGCAAAACATTCCCCAGTTAAAAGTTGCTCTATCTCTTCTAATAACCGATATACCAATGGTGAGCATCGAAATGTGGACTAGTTTACCTTTACGATTACGTGAAGAAATTGCTCCGATCAGCGATCACGTTTCTCGATCACTACACATGGACATGAAAAAATCAACGGTCACATTCGATCAGTATCCCACTTACACTACAATACTCCATACCCTAGTATAAAGGTAATTTGCTCTTATGATTACGTTAAAAACTGCTGCGATCAGATATTTCATCTTGATTGAATCGTCCTCATAAAAATTCCCGCGTTTATCTTTTCCACGTGACTTTTATAAATTCTGTCGTGCTCATGCACTTTAACGTACAGCCAACTATAATAAATGAAACTAATACGAATCATAAAATGAAGAAAAACAGCCAAACACATAAAAACACAGGGAGAAACGATAAAACTGAAGGTGTACCAATAGCACTGTATAGCGTGACCAGTACGTACATGCACAGTACGAGATGTGACGTCTAGAGCTTCGGCCATTCAGCATGCGTATTGTACTCCGCCAAAACGGTTTAAATTTCTAGGCTTTTATTGATCACATTAAATAGGTTTTTCTGTTAATGGTTCTGTTCTTTCGCATAACTGAGGCGCCTATTTACTTAGTTTGATAATTTTTAAATAACCACGACCGGTTTTCGAAAAAATAGCATTTCTAACGGATGATTGCTTGTATGAATATTTTTGTGAGGCGATATCTTAAAATGCAAGTCTTAATGAACACCTGCTATATTTTGTACAAAATACTTTCTAAAAGCTCTCTTAATCTATATTTTTTTAAAGCACCTATGTGTAAAAAAATGCAGATAAAATTTAAAGGCGTCAATTCTATTACAAATTCAAACAACAGTTCCGAAAGTGTTTGACTGTATCCATACGTTTTAGCGGCCCTGTATAAGTCTGATTGGATTTTCCGATTTAGATCGTTGAGGACTCGGAGTTTGATCAAATTAGAAACAGAGCCAGCGCCGATGGGCTGTTATAAGGGCTAGACGCGGTTGTTCCGGAATAATAAATGTGCTACAAGGGTTAAAAGGTCGGCCATGGGGGCGAAGTACCCGAAACTCGCCCTCGCACGCGTGGAGTCCCGTGCAAAAACCGCCCCGACCCGACATTATGCATCCTAGCGGAGTACATCAAACTAAATTTCTGTCCGGCTATTTACGGACCCGTTAATACCGCAATCGCAAACTTTAAACAAGATATTCGAAACGGAACAAAACAAACTCCAGGCAACATGGAGCGGCCATATTTTCTGCTATGCCGCCGGGCCCAATATTCACAAAGAACTTTTTATGAAAGACTATTTCAATTTGCATTCACGAACAAATGCTGGTTGCCGTCTGAGGCTTGGCCTTATCCGGCGCTGAGAATTCTTACACAGCACTTAATAGAAAAGATTGTGCAGATTACTATGCGTATTATATTTGAAACGGACGGTATGTGGATATGAGTAGTTCTTAAAATAATAAACGTTCAATAATTAGTATGGTGTGATATAGATTATAGAAGGTTGAAGGTCATCAAGAAGGATGTTAATAACGATACTGGTGCCATCTCTTAAATGATGTTTGACATCTCCTTTTAAATGTGATACGTTTTCGTCAATAATAATAAATTTTTGTCGATATTTTATATAGCAAGGCGTTCATTATCATTACATCACGTTTAGTAAATTGAAATCAGACAAGTCATTCCAAGTTATGACGTTTTCAACCTGAAAACGTTTTATATAATGTCACGTTTACAACATATGAGGTAATTGAATGACGATAAGGTACCGCTTAAATCTATTTCGATGGGTAAAGTGGGTATACCCCAATCTGGCTAGTCTGTCAGTTGTCCATGTCAATTATGCTGACTGTTGTACTGCGCTTTGATGCTTTTTTTGTTACCCCTATCATAATAGTGGCGAGCGAGGGCAAGTATTCGTAAACGATTGCGCTGGCTATTCAAAAAAAGAACATTTCAGTCTGGACCAACCTGGCTAAATAACAAGAATTTTTAATTTTAAGTGCTCCTACAGAAAAAGGCGCCTTTCTGTTGGAAAGTTATTTCCTAATTAAAACATGGAAGTAGGTGGTGTACGTAAAAAAAACTGCACACATTCAGAAGTCGTGGTCAAATATTACATTTTAGGCGATCTACAATAACTTACCTCACGAATCAAAAGATCCAAAACAGTGATGAGCTAAGGAATGAGATAAATTTGCCGTTTTTTTTATAGAATATAATAATAATAATAATAAGCTGTTTGCAAAATCCAAAATAAATGGATGTGCAGTTGCAAATCGTTAAAGTCTTCAGCGAGAATGTACGTCTAAAATAAAGTGTATACAAGAAATCACACAATTGTGGTACAGAAAACCTTGGGAGACGGCAACCGCTTCCGAAGCACATTGAGTCACCAAATGTACGGGGAGAACACTACTTAACAAGAACACAAAAGCCACCCAAGAAAAGCTGGAAGAAGAAATCATGGTGACAAGAACAGAAAGAAGCAGTAAGTAAAAAAGCACTGTACAGAAACCAGGAAAACATGGAAAGAAGTCCAGCCGCAAAAAATTGGGATAGTCTTAAAGAAGCTCCGATGTATAGAAAGGAAAAGAAACTAATACACCTGACGAGAAAAATTCCGGTGGAGTAATATAAAGTATCGACTTACCATCAAGAAACAGCAACATAAACAATTATTTTAAATTCTAAGATTTTAAGTTCATAAGGTGTTCTAGTGCTACGTTCTTGAGTTTACATTGTTATTGTGATTATTGTTACAGTGAAGTAGTTCCGTGTATCTAGACAAGTGTATATACAAGAAATCACGTAATCGTGGAAAAAATCCAGCAAGACTGAAACTACCAAATATACGCCGAGAGCGTTACCAACCGCAACTCAAACGCCTTGTAAGACAAATAACAAGAAAAACTACAAATCACAGACGAAGCATATGCTCAGAGGGACCTTGGAAGAAACTATTCAAGAACCACAACCAAAATACAAATCAGAGAAGAAGATATCATATCGACAACAACAGAAAAGAGTAAAAAGCCAACAACGGTGGAGAGAATCATAGCAAAATCAAACGTAACTGAAGAAAAAACTATGGTCAGAAATCGCAAAAGACAAGAAAACAATAATTAAGGAAGTCCTAAAACTGTATATAATCTCAGAAAGCAGCTCGTCCGGGGAAGAACAAGAATAATGCAGCCGAACTAAGCTAACATCCAACACGGACGCTAATAAAAAAGTATCCGCTGGTTGGATGCCCTAAAAACCTCCCCATTCCAGTCCACAAACTCCTGTAACATGCGCTACGTGGAAGCCCACTAGCAACAAGCGTGTAACCCCTCCAACCCAGCGTAGGCGTAGCCGGCCTGGCGGTATATCCGGGAGCGGCAGAAATGGCTAGCGTACGCTGATTCAATCAAGCAATCAATCAAGACCGTTTTAATTAGTTTTACAGTACTGCACTATACTTTACTGCTGATCACATTGGCTCAAGCACGATCATTTAGTCGAACATACGTCTGCGGAGTTTCAAAATTTTTACTTACACGGAGACACGTCCATTCAGAGTGCATCATCTACGATATATATGGTAGAGTATGGTACAATTCTTCAACAAATTATTTTCACAAGAACATCCGATTCCTGTCGATCAGCAGTCGATTTAATTTAGCGTCCAACCAGATGAACATCGACTAAATGGCAGAGTTAATAGCGTAATAACGAGTTTGTTGTGGCAGAGAGCAAACGCCCTAATGTCACAAACCTGCCATAGGTTTATACTGTCGTTATACGCTGATATGCCAGTGTCAACGGCTAGTGCACCCCCGAACGTGTACATTACATAATTTTCGCTTCATTAAATCCATGACGACTGTAAATACCCTCTCTATATGCAGCAGCTCGTTCCGAACGGCCATAATGCATGTCACATACGACTAGCATGTAACATTTTATATTAGCATTTAACGTTACAAATTCGTTGCTCAGTGCGATTGTGTTTTGTTGCAGAAATACCGATGCCGTCTACACCACCGAAGGCGACCGAGATGAAGAGCAGTTCGAACAAAGAAAGTAAGCAATCCGCTTTTATCTGGCATTGTTTGTTGTTTTCCTTTCCACTACAGTATTATTACTAACTGACGCACTTTACACAAGTCGCAGTACATCGCATGATATCCGTTCCAGTGGTGTATTTACGATCTATTGTTTTGTAAACAATTTTGTTACTTGTTGTGGTACCTGTAACTTCATTACTTAACCTTTGTAGAGGGTGTTCATTTAAAAAAGGTATCAAGTCGCGTATGACTTTCGCATGACATTTTAAGGTTTCTTGTTTGGTCAACATCTGAAAAAAACCCGCATCAAAATAAGGGAAGAGATTCATAAAGTCGAAACTAAAGCATACAGGGTCGCTACAAAGTATGAAACCAGCAGGATATTTCAGGTTCTGTTCGACCGATTTTTCTAAAATTGTGCATGGGCCTAGGGGTAATTAAAATGCATTTTCTGGAATTTTTTCAATTTCGTGTCAGCTCTCGTTTCCGAGATATGGGTGCAAGTTGCATTTTTCTTATTGGAAGGGGAATAGTATTCCCTGATTTCAAAAATGTATCACTTATACAATTTATTGCTTCTCAGTTGAGAAAAGTGTGATAACAAACTTGGGTCTTGCAAAAAACTTCGGGATAAAAACCATATTCGTTACCGCTAAGTAAGAACAAAGACTCCAGGTGTCTCCATTTTCCTCGTGATAATTTTCATTCACTTTGGTATTTGCAATGGCAATGCTTCAGTTAACTGACCATGATCGCATCGAAATTTTGACGATGATTGGTTATGGAAATAGAAGGCGAACTTATTCGGAAGTAGTTGCACTCTACAATGCAATTCATGAAGATTGTGAACCAATTGCTAGATCAACAGTTATTAAAACATTACAACGTTTTGACGAAACCGGCGGTGTTAAAGATCGTCAAAAACCAGGACGTCCAAAGGTTGCTAGGAGTAAGGAGCTTGAATGTGCTCTCACTCATCATATTAGCAGAAGATCTGTTCAGAAAATTTTGATAAAAGAGAAGTTTCATCCATACAAAATTCACGTATTACAAGAACTGAGCGAAGATGATTTAGATCGTAGGATAGAATTTTGCGAAACTGCTATGAACATGATAGATGAAGATAAAAATATTTTAAATTGATTATGTTTTCTGATGAAGCGACCTTTTGCCTCATTGGTAATGTGAATAGACATAATTGCAGATATTGGCCGGACACAAATCCACATTGGATGAAACAAGTCCACACACAACCCTCAGAAAGTGAATGTCTGGTGTGGTATTATCGGTGAGCACATTATTGGGCCTTTTTTCTTCGTTGAAAATTTGAACGCTGTCAAGCATTTGCAGCTCTTACGCGAACACATTGTACCAATGCTTATTCGCCTGTTCCCTAATCGTGAAAATGCTGCGCGTCCTTTTGAACAGATATGGTTTCAGCAAGATGGTGCACCGCCCCATTTTGCAGTCAACGTTCGTGGATATTTGAATGCGATACTTCCAGACAGATGGATTGGTAGGCGCGCAGCGATAGAATGCCCAACACCTCAAAATATGCTGCAAAGCACATTAAAAAAGTTTTACTCAAGGCTTGATTACTGCCAGGAAGTAAATGGGGAACATTTTGAGCATCTCTTTATTACAATAAAGACATGCAGAATCGGATTCATCCATATCATCAGCGCCCTGGCTAAAATCGTCATCCTGAAAGATATTATGATTCGCTTTCTTTCGAACTATAACGCTCTTGCGATTTTCCTTCGCAGTCGCGATTTGGATCCCATGGAGAGCAACAGGAATTTTCTCGTTAATTTCTCCACCTTGAACAATGAACGAAGGTTCGTTCGAAAGCTTACGTGCAACAATAGATATTTCGAAGTCACAGAAAATGTGCGATGCTTTAACTTGACATTAAATTACATCAACGACTTGACGACTCTTTTAACTGAACACCTGTTAGTGTGCCTACATAGCTTTTTTGTCTCTTTGTTATCAATTTATAAAGAGTATGCAGGTATTAAAACTACACGGAGTGAGAAAAGAAAAGCCATGAAACGACCGAGGAGAGATGATTTTTGTGGCTTCACAACAAAACTTTTCTTCGTTAGGAGCAAGGCTTATAGATCTAGGTGTTGTTCTTGAGAAGATGTGGGATCACTTGCGGCCGGACCGTTTGCGCCTCGGTCAGAAATCGAACCGCTTGCGGCTATGTTTTTACCTGCTGCCGGCTGAAACGTTTGCGGGCGATTTATGTATATTATATCCCTAAACTTGGGTAAACAGGTTTAATAAAATGTACAGTTGCAAACTAACCGGTGCGGTACTTCGCTATTTAGAAACAGTAACTTGGTGTTATTTGTCRTCTCACACATAATTTCTTTTCTCAATCAAAATGACTGAAGAGGTATGTCTAATTCAAAATTTTGAATTCTACCACGCTTGTTGTGATATGCATAATGCCAATTAGTTGGCTAGAATGTTGTTACGGATTTAATAAATAAGTCGGAAGATATCCATATTTCAGCRTGACAAAAWGGTGTAAAATATTCAAGAATACGTGTTGGTGATCGAGTAACAACGGCATAACGTTTTGACTGTTTGCGTATTGGTGTTAATCTCCTTAAGCAGTGTTAAAACTATAAACGTCATTGAGTCGTGCTCTACTGCAGCATTTAAAATTACCCTCATAAACTGCACCATTAATTTTTTGTGACAAGTGGTATCGAAAAAATGGTTTTTGTGTAGTTACGCGTCATTTAATAATTATTTACGTGGCACGACCAGTAAAGACTAATAGCGAGCGAACTACGTACATCGTTTTATTTCCTCTTGCTCAAATTGCGAAAATCCTATAAATTAAAACACTGACATTTCTAAAAAATATTAAATATAATGTGACAGTATTAACAAATTGTTTGTTAGTTGATTTATTAATATCCATTCTTGTAATCATACTAATTAAAGTGTAACATTATAAAATAATATACAGTTACCTAATTAATTACAAAAAATTAGTGTAGGTATTCATTGAAGGTGCCGTCTGCGCTGATAACAATGATGGTTTAGTGGTCAAAATACAACTATAAAGTGTCATCTAACAGAAAAAAATACGTCTCTTGACAATTCTGTAGGCACCTGTTTCGTAGAGTCCTACTCACCAGGTCAATTCAGGCGATCCTAAACATGCATTTAAAAGGTCAAGAACAAAATAAATCAGTTTTACGGATTCAAAGTATCAATAATTTTATACAACAGGAGAGTAACGGGTAAAATAATATTTACAGAAAAACAAACGCAATCATATAAAAATAGCTCTCAATGCAGTGCTGCTGCCACCAAAAAGTTCAAAATTAAAACACCTAGCATTACAAATAGAAGGTAACGAAATCTTAATGTTAGTTCTGGCAGTTGGCAGATAAAATCTTTGGGATGTTCTGGCAGACACTGTAGGAACCACAGAATTTAAAAAACTCAAAGTTTCACGTCAATCAGGTGAATTGTTAACAATTTTGAAAAGAAATACCAGAGCATTAAGCTCTCTTCTCGCCTGAAAGCAGATCATTATGACAAATGCCCCTGAGATGAAAGACACTATCGAGAGTAAAACTTAGTAGTTTTAAGAATTTACGTTGAACATTTTCAATGTAGTTTGTATGTCTCATATAATATGGAGACCAGACCACACATGCGTACTCCATTTTAGATCTCATAAATGAGCAAAAAAGCTGTTTTTTTAATATATCATTACTAACATCGCGACTGTTACGTGAAATAAAACCATAAGTTTTATTGGCATTAAGACACATTTTATAAGGTAACTTTCTGTCAAAATATATTACCAAGATCATTAACTGTATCGGGTCTMGTTATAGAAACACCCTCAAGACTAMAGRCATATAGTATAGGTACTGTCTTTAATGTAAACGAGAGAACGCTGCACTACGTMTAAAGGGAGCTTATTGGATTTACACCCGTTATTCAGTACGTCGAGATTGTTTTGTAAGCGAACACAATCAATGGTTGAATGGATAGTACTGTAAAGTTTAAGGTCATCATCATAAAGTAAAATGTTAGCGTCGATAACGTCGGTTATGTCGTTGATGAATAATATATAAAATAAGGGACCTAAGACAGAACCCCGTGGTATTCCGGAAGTAGCAGTGTATTTGCCACGTTGCGATGGCGAAGATTTGTGCAAATCAATCAATGCATCAGAAATACCGAAGCAGTAGAGTTTATTTAGCAAAATGTTGTGATCTAGCTTATCAAAATATCATTTATCCAGTACTTACTAAAACTACATATGAAGTAAGCTTACTATCAGCCAAGTATTTATGTTTATATGAAACAAACATGTTAATCCGACTATCAATTCATTTAAACCACAACGATTTTAAAATCCGTGAGGAAAACTATTGCTGAACCAAAACTTGATGTATATAGTATAGTATGAAGGTAAATTAAACCGCATAATTATTAATTAAAAAATGTAATGTTTCCAAAAGAAATAAGTATGCAATACAAAAATTAAGTATTACAGATGCAAATTGTTTATAAGTGCCATTTGTTTCTTATTTTGGACAAAATTTGTGTTCAAATAAGTTATTTTAGTCAAATATAATATATAAATTATGAAACCGTAATTCCATTTTTTTACTTATAATACTAGTAGTGGTTTTGTAGGAGTAAGACACGACTCGTTTGACTAAGACAGAAGTATCGTTATTTACCATTTATTGAATGAAATAAACGTTTCTTCAATTTAAATATACGTTACATTATTTTATTTTGTTGTATAATTTAATCAATCGTATTTATTACTTGGCTCATAATTATTTGTTATTTTGTTTATTTTGGATAATATAATATTTCGTTTTATACAGAATTTCTATAAATGATTRATACATCCAGGGAACTTATGCAAATTATCGATTAAATCAATTTGCCGCCTCTCAGAAAAGTGACGTATACCTGTCATCTGTCGATTTTTGAATTATTTGATATATTTTAATATAAGAAAATGGCTGGGAATGTGTATTTTCAACATATTATGTAGTGTTTTGTGGGATAATTAACGTTGCGGAAAGCTCACATTTCGGAGCTGTGGTGTGACTTTGATCTGCAACCTTCAGTACTATTGCCGTGTACATTGTAGCAGGCGGCACAAAGAATTCAGAAATCAACGCCGCCCGCGTTGCATAAATCATTTACAGAAACCTTGCACAAGTAACAAATTTATTTGTTTTAAAATTTTCAGAGAAATCCAAGTTCGCTTTGTTGAATGTCACATACCCGTTATCTGGACGGAATGCTGTGGAAATAACCTTTCCATTAATTTTACAGTAGATCTTATTGAACCTACTCAAGTACCTCAGATTAGCGGGACGCAAACGGTCCAATAGATAGCAGGTAAAAACATCTCAGCCGCAGGCGGGACGATTTTTGACAAAGGCGCAAACGGTTCAGCCGCAAGTGGTTTGTATTGCTTTAGTATGACGCTATTACAAAGCAGCAATATTTGTTCGGTTAATTGTTATATCTCTATCTCGCGCACAGACCTCAATCCAGGATCGTTTCATTGTCAAAGTCCACGGAGTATACGTAAAAATTTCACGTTTCTAAAACTCTGTGTTCATTATACATCATCGCCAGGTCTCTTAACTAATGTGACAAATTCTATACATAAGATGATATTTTGTCGGATAGAACGCTGTCTCTTGAAAACACTGACAAAAAGTTAATAGTCTGACGTTTCGATTACACCTGTAATCTTTGTCAAAGACGAAGAACCTCAAAATTTGCCTGACACAAGTTCAAACAAAATTTTGAAAGTAAATAAACAAATTACCAAGGATGCGAGACGTCATAGAAACAACGTGCCAACCTGATAAAAAAGGAACCTAACGATGAAAAAGGAACTACCTACCTACTAGATATACACGAACTACTTGATAAAAGGTAACTACAAAATAGCCTTCCAAATGTCACTTAACTCATAATTTCCACAATCACTATTAAAATTATTAGTATTCCCACAAATTTCTATAGCGTCTTTTATTAGACGTTTGTGATAATATTTTTCTCTATGTAAAATTTTAGTTTTATCAAAATCAATCATGTGTTTAGTCAAATATGAGTGTCCAGCTACGGAAGATTTATCTATCTGTTGCAACCTAGTAGCACGTATGTGTTCTTTCAAACGCGTACCTACTTTTCTTTTAGTTTGACCTATGTAACACTTTCCGCAAGAACAAGTAATTTTGTAAACACCTTCACTCTCTAAATGTACTTTATCTTTAGTAGAACTTAAAATTTTATCTAAATTATTATATGTACTATCAACAACTAAAGTATCGTGTTTTCTAAGCATCCTATTTAATTTTTCCGAAAGGCCTTGTACATAAGGCAAACTCAACTTCAATTTATTTTGTCGTGGCTGAGAATTTACTTGATTTGGATGAGCACTTTTATTAAAAACTGAACAAATATTCTTACTACTATAATCATTTCTCACTAGCGCTGATTTAAGATGATATATTTCTTTTTGTACAGAACTTTCATCTGATATCCTTTGTGCTCTAACAAATAACGTCCTGATAAAACTATTCTTTTGAGAAGGAGGGTGGTGAGATGTGGCATGTAAATATCTGTCTGTGTGTGTTGGTTTTCTGTAAACCTTCTGTCCTAACTGTCCAGTGTTTGTTCTGTAAATTTGGACATCCAAGAAAGGTAAACTACCATTGCTTTCTAATTCCATAGTAAATTTTATGTCGGGATTTTAACTGTTCAAATGATTTAGAAACCTACCCAGCTCTTCTATACCGTGGGGCCAAATAACAAAAGTGTCATCTACGTACCTATACCAACATTTTGGTTTAAGCTGAAAACTGTTTATCGCTACATGTTCAAAATTTTCCATAAACAAATTGGCTACTACAGGACTTAGAGGTGAACCCATTGCACAACCTGATTTTTGTTCATAAAAATTATCGTTCCATAAGAAATAAGTAGATTTTAAACAATTTGACTAAACACATGATTGATTTTGATAAAACTAAAATTTTACATAAAGAAAAATATTATCACAAACGTCTAATAAAAGAAGCTATAGAAATTTGTAGGAATACTAATAATTTTAATAGGGATTGTGGAAATTATGAGTTAGGTGACATTTGGAAGGCTATTTTGTAGTTATCTTTTATCAAGTAGTTCGTGTATATCTAGCAGGTAGGTAGTTCCTTTTTCATCGTTAGGTTCCTTTTTATCAGGTTGGCACGTTGTTTCTATGACGTCTCGCATCCTTGGTGATTTGTTTATTTACTTTCAAAATTTTGTTTGAACTTGTGTCAGGCAAATTTTGAGGTTCTTTGTCTTTGACAAAAATTACAGGTGTAATCGAAACGTCAGACTATTAACTTTTTGTCAGTGTTTTCAAGAGACAGCGATCTATCCGACAAAATATTATCTTATATTTATGTACGCTGAAAGCATTCACCCTCGTAAATTCTATACATGTTTGGAATGCATCAAACTGAAAAACAAACAGATTTTCATGGTAATGCAAACGAAGCGCCTCCTTCCTAAATACGCCACTGATTTCTCTTAAACTCGAAAGTAGATACATTCTCACATAAAAATTGGTACAACTCTCCGAATCTAACGATGTAGTTACAAGAGCGAGCGAGTTGGATACTTGAGAACTAACCTGCCGACTGTTTTATTTCGGTAGGTGAATTTATGACGTTGGCTAATTAAACCTGTTCAAGCGGAGGACACCGGACAGGGGTTTCGTTTTTCCTTTCGATTTGGCGTTCAAACTAGACGTCGGCGTGACGTGTTTATCTGGCTTACTCCAAAATAAAAAAACGCCGGACCGCACTGGCTCTTTAAAACCGCTACAATGTTGTGTTAACGGGCGCTACTGTGCTTTATCGTGCGCCGTTTGGCATTCAGATTGTACACGCGATGTCATATGCAGCACTAAAMTGAGCAATGACGCTGTTTAGTTAAATTTTAGAGGTTTTACGCTAAATACGACTTCATTGGAATCTACACACCTTCAGCGATGATTTTTAGACCGCTCGCCGACAGTTAGTCGAACTATTTGAAATTAGCGAATAGTTTGGGCACGTTGAAACGGCAGAGCCTGGCCAAAATTCGCAGTCATTACGGGCTCTGGACGTTTACAACAAACCGAAGCCCGGCTTGTGCGACAATTAGCTCCTGTTCTGCACAGGATTTTAAAATCGCCACGCGTCGACCCCGCATTAAGAGGACCGGGCGCTCTCCCTGTAGGTGAAAAGTGATAAATAGGCTAGACGAAAAAGAAGCACGGAGCAACTTCGGTGTTACAATAACGCCCTGCTGTAATGGGCAAAGTTAGGGTTAAGACAGGACGGCCGGCTTATTCTCTGCGGTGATATTCAAACAACACAATGAGCGAGCGCACTTTTTGCGCGCACACCTTGCCGGGGATGAGCATAACAGAGTTTAAAGTGTGTTTTTATTCTCCTGGGTAAATCCCTCCAACTTTCAAGAACACATTATGTATCCTAAAGACCGGCCGCGCTGCTCTGCACCAGATACACCGTGAAAATGCGAAAAACGGCCGCCGTTTACCCCAGTCGGGTAGCAATCGAGGCAAGGCAGCTCAAGGGCTGCCGAAATCTAGTCGTGGAAGAAAAAGCTCATGTCATTGTTGTTTTTTAGTGTTTTTTCCACATGATTTTGTTACTAAGATTTCAGTTCCAGTTACTAGAAGCTATGGACACAACTCCATATTCTTAAACAAACTAGGAAAAAGTATCTTATGCTTTCAATTTATGCCCCTTAACTGTCTTATTTACACGCCGATTTAAAAGTGCGCCTCCACCATTTTTGGTATGTAAATTCATTTGTTTAATACAAATTTCTTATTAAAGATGTTTCATCGCTGTTTGCATTATTTTGCTTCAGCTTATTAAACCTATTAAACCCCTTAGATTCTACTTTTTAAAGGTGTGATGATACGCCCAGCACAAACTACAAATTGAAGTGGATGCAAGAACGAAATCTGCAGGTGTATAACAAGAAAATATAGAATTTTTGATGGGTATATCTCCATTTACTGCTTGCAAACACGTAAGGATAGTTCTACTATAGTATTAAAACGATCTCATCCAAAAAATATTAATTTTTGCGAGGAAAGTTCCAACTGCTTGAATGTTCTCCAAAAATTATCTTTATTTAGTAATTACAATACTGATTTTTTTTAATGTATGTCGGTTCTTGCCAGCCTGCAAAAATGTCGCAAGATTTTGTTTGACAATGTGTCAGTTCTAGCGAAAGTCCCCTTTTTACAACCCAAAAATTTCCAAACAATTTCAACCGCGAAGATGGTTACCATCTCTCTACTATTCGGAACCCGATCACACGACGTCTATCCCCACTTTCACAATCTCCACCCTCTGTGTTCCAAGCATCTCCACCCCGCTCGTAATGCCCGGCACAACATGACTCTATCGTTTACGTTCTCTTTCCTCCTTGAAATTTGGTTCTGCTTGGGCGTTTTTCTGACGTTAGGTTTGTACTATATTCCATATTCCAGTCCTGATGAAGCCCCTTACAAAATCGGGCCAAATGTCGACCCTACTCGAAAAGCGGACCCGGTATAACCCAAGAAAGGCTAATATTTTAATTTAACTCTGGCTGAGAAAGTTTACGTTCTTAAGAGAACTAATTTTGTTAGTCCAGAACTCGTTCTAGAAGACACAGTTAAATGATAGTTTTCCTTGATCAGATAACCATTATTTAAAGCTCGTTTTTTAGTATAAATTTGGATGCCAAATGCTCCCACCTATAAAACAAGGCAAATTGATTGCACTCAAACAGCAATGCCGACACAGGAGTGGAACGCAGGGTCCTAGTAACAATATTAATTGTACCCGATCTACGCTCAGGAGTCGAGTTTTAGTGATCGCGTCTCAGCGCAAATACAACGGACTTCTAGTGACAGCCATGGAAACAAAATCTGTTGTCGAGTATTTCCTAGGAACCAAACATTATTTCTTGTTGCTGATCGTGCGCTTGCAGAAGATCAGCCTGATTCAAATTTGTTAAACTTTAAGAAAGGACGTCAAGAGGTAGAGGAACAAGGAAGGTTCCTTGTTGGACTAACTCCTGTATAAAACACATAATGTGATGGAAGTATCTTATTTCTCAAGCTTCTTTATTTGCTAACTACTTAAGATCTTTATTTGTTCAATACTTATTTACTTATACGCATAATCTTAACCTTATTGCAACCGTAACGCGAAATGTACAATTATAATCAGTATTTAACTATATTTTCTATTTATGTATTTTCTCTACGGTTCTGTCTTGCTAATCCCTCTCATCTTTAGTATTTTTTTATATCGTTGCCCTACTTTTTTTGGGTGGTATAACCTTTTTACCTTTTATTGTTCCTCTGGTTTCCCACATAATCCTTGTTGGCTTCTCGCGCATAAGTAGCCATACCATCACAGCTAAGACTTCCCCATTCTCGATAGCATTGACTCTACCACAAATTCTTCTCTTACTTCAATATATTTAACTCTGTACATTCTACTGATTCCCATTACAGTGCGTAGATACGAGTACTTCATTCCCATGCTTTCGATTTTGATTCATAGCTACTTTGTCATTTGCCATGTTTCGGAAGTAAATGTAAGTATTGTAAATATTGTTTATTATGTATTTCTTATCTAATAACCCCTTCAATTCTGGCCGTAATGATACTTGGTTGCCTCCCTTATTTATTGTTACCCCAAGATAGTTAAATCTATCCACTTGCTCTATCACAGTATCTTCTAGTACTACATCAGTTTCCCTGCAGTGCATTTATTACATTACTTTGATCTTATTTTTGTTTGTATTTAGGTTTCTTTTCTTTATTGCGTCGTTCCATATTTTTAAGTTCAATATCGATTCACGATTTTTTTTTGCAGAAATAGCCACATCGTCTGTATACACTTGCTCACGGATGTGTATTGGGTATACATTTCTGTGTCCTACATACAAGTAGTACTTTTTAAGCTTTTTTAATAATATCATCCAGCACTAAGTTAAAGAGCACTGGGCTTAAAACCTCCTTGCCCTGGGCCTTCTGCAATGAATTCTGCTTTTTCAAGGTTTCCCGATCTTATGTATTTTGTGGTGGTGCAGCAGAGGCCATTAACCTCGTTCTGAATTTTGAGCTGGTGCATTCTACTAAGCAGTTAAGCATCGTTTTCCTTGATTGGCTGTCAAAGGCTTTCTCGAGGTCGATAAATGCCATACAAACGTGTCTTTTTCTACTATTTCCATGATGGTAAATGTATGGTCTTATATGCTTCTGCCCTTTCTAGATCCGCTTAGTTGTGATCCAATTTCCTTAGGTTTCTTTTGGAAGCTTTGCTCGAGAACCCTCTTATATACTGTAGACACTGCCCTTAGCAATATTATACTTCTACAGTTATTACAACCAGATCTAGCTACTTTCTTATGTATGGGTAAATGATCCTTACTTCCCAGTCCCTTGGTATACATCCCGCGTTCCATGCTTTATTATAAATTGTGCTCAACATCGTGTGACCATTCGTTTCCATGATTTTTTTTAACATTTCCGCTGTTATTTTGTCCTACCCGACAGCTTTGTTTTTCTTTATACTTTTTACCACCTCTTCTTCTTCATCCCTTCTCAGTGTTTGACCCAATCCTCCTCTAGGTTCCAGATTTGGCTGACATTTCGGTTTCCCGTTTTTAGTTATTTTCGGCAATGCTGTTTCCGGTTTTGCATTATATGCCCTGGGTCAGTTACTGTAGTTCTTTCGACAACTTTCATGCTACTACTGTATTTAATCTCAATCTGGGGACTTCCAAGGTTTTTTTAGAAACCTGTTTACATTTACATTGCAATGGTTGGCGTTCAAGGAGATATTCAACCCTGGATTAACGAATTTCTGAAAGACAGAAATTGCTTATTGCACATAGCTCGTCCAAGTCCTTGTAGCAAGCTGTGTCTTTGGGTATTTGAGGGCTCAGTCCTCGGCATGTGGGACAATTACAGATAGTGCTACTTTACAATGAAACCTTAGTTGAGTTAAAAAGTGGCTTACAGACTAGTAAAGCCTTGGTTAGAAAAATTCACATTATGACGTCGGTATCCTGGTCCTATACATACCATAAACGCCAAAAACGATTTACACCTTTTGCAAGTTTTCAAGTCCTACCTTATACCTCTTCTTGTATATGCCGCAACCTTCCTTGTAAGAGACATGCAGTTCTTTGAAGAAGTTCAGTGTCGAGCTACCAAACTACCACTCATATGAACATTTCATAGGGTTGGTCACTAGAAAATTATACTCCTATAAAAACAAATTATAATAAACTAGTGACCCACCCCGGCTTTCGACCTACAACAAATACCTTCCAGTCGTCACCTCCATTCATTCATACTTATATAGAAACAGTGGATGACAGCGAGAGGCGCGGCGCGACGCGGGGGTATTCGCATCAAGCGAGTCCCCTCATCGGTGTGAAAAACGCGCTTGAATTTATTTTTGTGATATCTCCTAAGATATTCCTTTAAATTATATGGTGTACAAGATTATAATAATGTGCATGAAATGCTTATGGTAACTAACGTATTTAAGGTGATAAGGATTAATACTATATCCATCTAATCGTTATTTTGTAATCAGTTTACACAAAACCTTGATAAATTATATACCTGAACCTTCCTCATGAACCACCCTATCTATTGGTGAAAACCGCATGAAAATCCGCGCAGTAGTGTTTGAGTTTATTGCCGACAAACAGACGCGGCGGAGGACTTTGTTTTATAATATGCAGTGATATTATTCCATGTATAACTACAATAGGTAAAACACAGACGGACCACCACGAAAGCTACACAGTAGGTGACTCACTATTTTTCTTTCTTGTTGGGGCACAACTGTACGACGGAATATGCATTGCATTATCGGTCGAAAAATTCTCGAAGTGAACCTTGGCGGATACCTTAGTAAAGAGCGATTTCAGCGTGAGGCCGTGCATGCCCGACTGAGATATGATGAACCATGTATTCGTGAGTCGCGTGTTCACGGGTGGTTCTTATTGCAGGCGCGGTGAAACGGAATACCAGCCGACCCGCCGTGCTGGAAGAACAGCCCAATGTAGTGATGGTATCGTCGCCAGGCTCTGAAAAGGGTGTATCTATGGCCGGCTCTGCCGTCGAGACAGGCCCGGGGACGTACACACCCCCTGGGCTGCACTCATCAGGTACTCGTGTCGCTTACTTGCACCCAGCACGCTAATGCCGCACCAAGAGCACTCAAAATTCTGTTGTTCACTTTTTCTGTCTGTGGGTGGTGTTTCTTTCTGTTCTATTTTGTTAAATGCACGTACACACGCGTACCGAATGTTTATGCACGTCTGTAATATGAACCACCTGTTCTATGGTATACGTAAAATGAACGTTGTTACTCGGGATTAAAAGTACATGTTTTTATTAAAGAGCCTGAAAATGAATTCCGGCAGATCGCGCTTGTTCCTCGGCCGCGTGAACTTGGCAAACACACCGGAAACACTAAAGTTAAAATATATACAGTGCTTTAGTGCTTCTTACTGCTTCAAATCTAATATTAACAGCACCAGCCGCTTCCGAAATATAAGCGACTTCATAAATTACCTGCCAACTTCACGCTAGCAAGCACTTATTAAGCACCAAATTTGTTGGTGCTTCTTGCTGTACCTTTTGCCATATCAACAGCACCAGCCGTTTTCGAAAAATAAGCATTTTTCCAACTTAGCCGCTAACTTCACATTTATTAATACACTTAAAGCATCAACGTTTGAGACTGCTACTTTATTTAGTGCTTCGTTAATATAATATTAGATTTGAAGCACTAAGAACCACCAACGAAGCACTAAAACACTGTATATATTTTAACTTTAGTGCTTCCGATGTGTTTGCTAAAGTTCACGCGGCCTTGTCCCACCTATTTTATTTTACAGTAGAATCCATTAGAAAACTAAGCAATATAACATTTTAAATGTTACATGAAAAGCTTTCACCACAGTAATTTATAAAAATACATATTTCGTCAGCTAAACCATCTTCATCAGCAGCAATAAAACGATTTCTTGGATTAACCGGAAGATATTCTTCATCAAATCTTTGTGGAAATGGAGACACGCCAACAAAACATTCTTATTTAGGGTATACTATAGGTTGTTACTATTATTAGAAGCTGGTTTTAATAGTTTTAGGCTTTTACAATTTATGAGGTGAGCTACACCTTTAATATGTTGGGCGACACTTGATTTATTAAACCCCCCAAACCTGAAATGAACTATATGTAAATTAAATCTAATTCTGGTCTGTCCAATATATTTATCATTTTTATTCTTCAGGTCTCCCAAAAGATTTTTTATAGTATTATTATCGGCAAAGACCAGCTTTAAACAGAATGGCTTCAGAATGCCTTATAATCTTTCAGTAAGTCTAAAATCAAAAGGAATTTATATTCCAAGGCCAAGATGGTGGTGTTAAAAACCTGCTTTTTAGTGCTGTATCTTTCTAAGTAAATTGTCTACCATTTTAAAAGGGTATTCATTATGAACTGCAGCATTCTTAATATTATGTATTTGAGTTTTTTTTCAAAGTTAGATTTTGATAAAGGAAAATTATTATTAAGTTCAAGGCTTTTTATGTTGATAAGAATGTTGCGATTTATTAATTATAAACCTAAACTATAAGGTAGATGAGAAAAACAAAGCAAGCATTTACGAAATACATTGCAATAGGTGTAATCTAAAATATATTGGAAAGACCAGGCGTTCTATAGGCTTTAGATTTAAAGAACATATAGCTCATTCCAGGTTTTGGGGGTTTGATATTAAAGATACAGTTCTCTCCATGGTTGTAAAATCTTAAAAAAGTTTAGTTTCTAAGAACACGCAACTTGGTACTTTGGAAGCATCTTTGTTCAAAAAATTATTGATACTTTAATGAACTCAGATCAGATCCGAATTGTCGAATTGCTCAGGTAAGGAATATAGTCAAGGTGATGGTTTGCTGACCTGACCACACCTACGGACAACTTGGTGACGAGGATATCCTTCGGTTAATCCACCCAAATATTTCAAGACGTCACCTTATTTCTATTGCAGATGGCAGCTTAGCTTATTGTGGTAGGGGTTTTTTAACATATTATTTAGATCTTAATCAAATCACACTTAGCTCGCACTTTATTTAAATGAAATATACTGTTTGTTTAAAAAACCGTATCAGTCCATTCCGAAGTAATATTTTCAAAAAGCTGCTATACCAAAAGAGTAGAACACAAATTATTGACACCGTAGGTGCTGCAATCGATCTCTAAAAGTACAATTGTACAAAATTGACTGCTTTATAAGGTAAAAAGTATTTTCAAAGATAGTATGTGAATATTACATTTTGGCTAAATAGCACCATTTCTTAGTTTATTCACATTTTGTGTAAAATTCTACGTTTGCACTATTTGGAGCTGTTTTTTGAAATCTCCTAAAAGAAGGCACTGAAAGGAATGCGATTTCCGCAATTCTTTTCTGAAAGGAATATCCTACTTTTCTCAGATGTTACCAGGCTGCATTACTTCAATATTCAAACTTAAATAACTCGTTTTTTAATGAAACAAAATTTTTTCTTGCATTATCGATTGTAGCATCAATTTCCGTTGATATGAAATTGTTGGTATCTGCCATCAAATTGCGTTTTTTTTTTAAATTTCAAATAATCATATGTTATTACGTTGGCTAATTTTCTTTTGTCTGGTTGCAAAAATGTCATCATTATCGTATTAACTTGTCGTTTATTGTGAATAAGTAAAGTTAGAATAGGTAGGTATTAGAATACGCAATCAAAAGAAGAATTAATTGACATGGTTTATTCCTTTGGTAACGAGAAGGAAAGCTTGTCCGAACACATCAATATTCAGCGAAATTTGTGAATCTGAAAGAAAAGTTTGATTAAACTGGCTGCCAAAACTACAAGAAAGAACGTACAAAATTTGTGAAAAATAAAGACAGCCACAGTAGTGGTTGCTCTTATCCAACATCCTAATCTAAGCAGCTGAGAAATAAGTCGCGAATTACAAATAAATCAAACTTCTGTGTCAAAATTACTGCATAGAAATAAATTTCATCCATAATACTAGATCAGTTTTCTAAATGGGTCCTACGCCAACTTCAACGCAGAAATGTGTGAAAGCTAAATTTCATAGGAATGTTTTTATATCGAATTCGCTAGCGCGATCTCTAGATTTAACGAAACTTGATTTTTTTCTTGTGGGGCTACGTTAAGTCAATTGTTTATAAAGAACCACAGCTACTCGCGAGGAAATGCGTAATGCATTTGAAGTGTAGATGAATATATTTGGACAAATGTGAACAACTTTATTATAACAGTAATTCTCAAATCGGGGTAGTTTGATGTAATGGAACGCCAACTTGATGGAGTAAGCGTTCCAGAGTGTTGGACGACCACAGAAGTTGGAGAGCTCATACTGCTGCAGACAACACTTTTGCTGCTATTGTGGCTACAATAATGAAAGATGACCGCATGGACAAACAAGCAATAAACAAATACCAAAAGATAAATGTATTTATTCTCCCACATCCCCCGTGCAGCCCTTGCATGGGTCCTCCAGATTTCGTTCTGTTCCTCCAGTGGAAAGGAGAATTTCGTGAAGTCCGATTTATTGACTTGGATAAAAGCTTTGCAACAGCATATGTGTTCTAACTTCGGAAACGTCTTGATAAAAACGGGGTATTTAACGATATTACATTACTGCCGCAGCGATGGCAGCGTTTTTTGAATATGCAAGGGGATTATATTGAACGACTTTATTGCAATTTTTAAAAATATACGTTTCATTTGCGAGCTGTGTCTTTGTGTGCAGGAATTTTCGCATGACCCTTGTAGTTTGCAGCCAATAAGCGTGACTATTATCAAATTGAAAGTGCCTAAAATTAAAATGTACTAAGAGTAATTGTGGAAAAAATTCTCAGATGCCGTTGTTGACAGATACGAACAACTGCAATTGAAGATGCTATAAAAATATATTGTTCCATAAAAAAAGAATTATTCATGTTTGAATTAGTAAATATTGGCATCCAAGAACTTTATGAAATCTACCCGTGTAACATCTGACAGAGATTATTCCTCTCAGTGCTTTCGTTTCGGATATTTTCAAAATGGCGCCAAACGCTGCATACATCAAAATTTGTATACAATATGAAATAACTTCTAACTACTCAGACCAAATCTTATATTAACAAACTGGCATTTATTTTCAGTACGTAATAAAAAAAATGTAAAAATATGCAGATTGGTGTAATTAAACTAACGAACATAAAATATTAATTTCTCTTGATAAGTACTTAGTACACACCATATGATGTTAGATTTTGTTTTAAAAATAAGCAAAATTATTTGGAAATGTTAATTTTTTCTAAGAAATCAGAAATAAACGTTTTTTTGTAACCAATTGGGTGACATAATTACTGTACACAAATAAGTTGTATCAGAAATAACATTATTACATACCCAGCGTTTTCCAGTTTTGTGAACACTTATCTCGGATCAGGATTCCAAAATAAAAACAAATTGGCGCAAATTAATTCGTCTTTTCTAAAGATGACAATATTTCAAACTGAAATCGCCACATATACAGACGTTTAAAATTTGATACTTCTATCTCAAACCGTTTTTAATCGAACATAAGTTTCTAGGTGTCACTTCTCGGTAAGCATCTAGTTAACGTGATTATACAGGACCAAATACAATAACGACGGCACTGAGGAACTGCTTTTAAAATGCCCCATTCAAGCCTTTGTCTTAAACTTTCTTTCACGGCTCTACAAGCTTTTGCACTTGCACCACTGGCCTAACAATCTTGCTTGAACAATATACTTTCTTTTGGTGGTATCGTTTAGCGTTCAAGGTCGCCGGATTAAACTGCCTCGGATTATTTTTTACAACAAGCTGGGGTACTCGTACTAATTTGAAGAGGCCCTTACAGTTGAGGTTTCATATATATCTAACTACAATAATTACAAAATCGTCCCTTTTAAAACAAACAGATTCAACAGATATGTAATTCTAAAGCTTTTGTCTTAGTGTACAAGCTATCCAGAAGCATATAAAGTATATGGTCGTTTCAAAAGCATATACGACATGTAAGAGAAAATTTTTTAACTTCTCGTAGAATTCACCAAATGCAATCTTAATTTATGCATAGCATTTTTTCGAAATCGATGTTTTTTGAGTAATTTTATAACCTAACGATTTTCCGCGAAGATGTCAATTTTGCGAGTGGGTAGGTACTGTCAAAACTAAATTAACCGCCAAATTTTGCATTATATAAGTATGTTTTATCAACTGATCGAGCCGGATTTGCAAAAGAAGGAATTTCTAACATGCGTAATACACACAATCTGGGCCGATGAAAGCCCGTCGTTGTTAGAGAACTAAATAATAAAGCTCCACAAGAAAAATACAATAACTATAAGTTCGACACTTTATTACAAATTCAAGGACATATGGTTATACGTTTACCGCTCCACCATCCAGATTTAAATGCCATTGAGCTAATTTGGGCTAAAATTAAAAACAATGTCGCAGAAAATACTACACTCAAGTTAAAAGACCTCTAGAAATTAGCCGAAAACTAATTTAGCCGGATTACAGATGGGGGCTGGGAAAAAAATGAAAGTATAAGTAAAGTAGAGCTTACGTGAAAGTAGGTAAGCTATTGAAGAATGGGAAGAAATTGGATGACTGCAAACTCGTATGGTATTAGTATACAAGAAGGATTTGAAGCACAAATTTTGGTTGATTCTATTAGGCAAATCACTGGCGTCATGCGAAAACCTCGTAACGTATCATAGTGACGAAAATAATATAAAATTTAGATGAATATGAGGCAATAAATAGAGTTACGAGGTTTGTCTGTTAGATTTTGCTACTCAGTTACGAGCTTTTCATTCTATGAAGTTACAAAGCTTATGTAAGAAAATATGACATATTGAGAAGGAAGAAAAGTAAATTTTTGATAAGAAGCAGTTTATTGGCTGATAGAACAAAAACTACTGTGGTAATGTGTCATAATAAACATCTGCTGGAATGCACTGTTTTGGAGGTGCTAAAACTTATCAGCTGTTAAAATCAGTGTCCCACTTTCGTTGTAATTGTGCTCCGGTATCTATTAATGCTAGAGGGTTACAGTTTCGCCATTACTATCTTACTTTTTTGTTGTGAGTTGAGCTGTATCATCGCCATTTGTATATCGTCTTTTGTTTTAAAGCTAAAGCTATTTCTTCACTTGGGTATGTAGATACAGAAAAAAACTGTGAAAATTTTTTTTATAGATATTTGTAGTGGATTGAAAGAACAAGTCAGTATGGATGGAACGTTTCTTTATTTTGATTTGATCCACAACCAGCTAAAATTATGATAAATCAGTATAGCACATTACAAAATTATGTAGCTTACCGGACACCAGGTCACAGAAACCAATAAGATTAATTATTATTGTTCATGCACGAACCTCAAGGCTGCCCACTGGGCGGATGCTGGAGCGGCAATGACCGTATCGCGATTCGCGAAAGACACCCAAAAAGAGGTGATCCCCCACTTCTGGGGAAAATACTTGCAGATACTTGGTTCTGCTACATATTTTAATTTTGAATTTTTGAGATGTAAGAGAAACTTACATTTTCTTAAATGGAAACCAAAGTTGACTTGCTATTGTTGAAAAGACCTTTTTCCTATAATTAAGAAAACGTATAGACTGTTGAGCTTGTTTTTACTAATTACCAAAAACAGTATACAGTAGATTTCATCGTAAATTGTCACGTATTGTGAGGGATAACGCTATACGATCATTGAAAAATAGCGATACAGCCACCAAATACAACGCTTTTTTGAGAGGCCTTTATTGTGGTTTATTTTGCTCCTCGGAAAGAAAACTGGCCAAAAGCTTCACTAGAAATTGCACCGGAAGGGACCGTTCCAAAAAATCAGATTTGAAACTTCTAGAAGAAATACAATTTCAGGATTCTAGACATGCGAAATTATTCCTTTCAATTCCGATTAAATTCAAAAAAAAACTTCCAGACTACGCAACGATTGCAGTTTATTTCTATTCACTTTGACGTGTTAGAAACTTAGCGAGTTAATTGGATATATCAATACGGCTTCGCTGTGTTAGTTATGAGTTATTTTAAGCCACACCATCCAATCGAGAAGCTTAATGCAACAGCAATATAACAGAAATAATTGACGAGCATTTGCACTTAGACGAGATAATCAAGTTCAACAACAACGAACGCAGGATGTGGCGCAAACGAGTAATGCGCCTCTTACATAAGGGCCCAACCAACCACTAAATTATTGTAATGCCGCAGTAATTGCACGACTCCAATATTTGCGAAATACACGTGTAATCCAAACGCAGATATTAACTCCTACGTGTTTGGAGCTTGTCAGAGGTTCCTTCCGCCGTTTTGAGCGCTCGGGGAGGTTGTAAATCCTCAAGAATAATACCCTAGCAGTTTCGTTCGGAATCCGTTTAAATAGCATTTGGAAATCTCAAACCGCCAGGAATTTCGGGCAAACATTTACCTTCAAGATGCTAAAAGGTTACTTAAAAGTCCATCTCCGTTCGCCACCCAGTCGAGTATACTCTCAAAGCGTTTAAATGCAAAACGAACGATTTAAATATAGGTAATATGAAGGGAGGCATTACACAGAGCGCAGCCAGCAACCCCGAACCGATACCGCGCGCTTTTTGCACGCGAATGCATCGCCGAAGTACAAACTGTGAAATAGCCGCGCGGAATATAAATCACGCCAGGTTCATATAACGTTAGGAAACCACGGAAAACAGTTTTTCATTCAAGCCAATCGAATTTTTATAACACATATACCTTCCGGATGAATTCGCGCCGCGATTGCCCCTTTGCACCGACCGTGTTGCCCCTAAAATTGCATCTGCTCTTTCGTAAATTCGCATCCTCATTTGACTAGAAGCATTGCGGTAGAAATATTTGCCCATATATTAAGCTTTGTTTATACCATCCACTATTTTGCTAGTCGTTTCAACAAATAAATAGGAGACCGAGTTTAAGTGTATGCCATCATAAGTAGCCACTTAAATGGCTTGAAGGAGAACCGAAGTGACAAGCTGTTGAATTTCTTACATCTCTGTCATTTTATTGTTTCTTAAAAATCTGAGCTACCACGCTATCGCACCAATTCAAGTGTGCATATTCCGCAGGCAAATTTTAGGTAAATAGCTTTTTCCTAATCGTATACTACAAAACTACCCTTATTGGTCTGACTTAAACCCCCACTGTATGAAAGGTCATACGTAATACAAACGAAAATGAAATTATGGGGTGGTATCGTAGGTAAAAAGGTTTAACTGGCGGTAGGTGTTTGCGATTTTTACAAAAAGCTTTGATTCCACTCTCTTCCTACAGAAAATAATCCAAATTAAATGATAAAGATCTTAATTCGTTCTTGATATAGCAGACATATGAACGTGTTGAAACAGTATTGCCAGCTTTGACCAGGATTCGAACCTGGGCCTTTTGAACGCTAGTCAAACGCGCTAACCAACTGCGCTATCAAAGCCCTATTCAAATCCACGGTCAAAGCGGCATATATACACTTATTATTACTTCATGTAACGCTACTGAACGCCATCTGGCGCATTTGTAGCTGAATCGCTCCAGCTCAGCATTTTCGAGCTTCAGAGCATAATTCGTTGCGGTGGTCAGATTCTGACGACCAGCAGCTAATTACAACCGAAATTGAATGATAAAGATATTAATAATTTCTTGGGATAGCAGGCATATGCAAGAAATACGAGTTGTCATAAATAATTAAAATGCATGTCTATGCTGTGCCGTATGCACCTCAACCGACTGCAGATAGATCTATTTCGCTGTCATTACAGTTCATCAGTGCAGTTTAGGTCTAGTGCAGACAGCACGGCATAGAACTGGTTTTGCTTATATACCAAAGCAATGGTATGATGTAAGTAAGAAATTAGGATGGCAATGCCATCTGTCAACATTACACTGACATGATGACAAAGCCACCTAGCTGCCTTAACGGGTACTACTTCCTAAAGGAAGTGACCTGTAGCCTGACAAATTGGCATGCAACTGCAAATACAATTTGACAGCAGGCCCCCATGGCACTACAGGTCACTTCCTTTAGGAAGTATTACCCGTTAAGGCAGCTAGGTGGCTTTGTCATCATGTCAGTGTAATGCTGACAGATGGCATTGCCATCTAAATTCTTACTTATGTCATAAATAATGTTTAGGAAGAGTGTATTGCTAGTTAACAAATGAAAAACATTTGAACTCTTGATAAAAAATATTTGATTAAACTATACCAGTATAATTTTCAACTGATATAGCATCCCTTCATAAAGGCCGTTTAATTTTTAGCGCAACCCATTCCAGATGGGTGTGCATATATGCTTGATTTGGTGTCCGTCCGTCCTTTCGTGGATAGTGAATTGACCAGGTGTTTCCGCTAGATGATAGCTTATGTCTGTAGCCGTGAATTTTTTCATACAAAATTTGATATTTTGTTTAATGGGTCTCGTTGAATGTAGTATTTCATTCCGAGTATGATACTACTTGTCAAATTGATTTTAAGACTGTGACGGACATGCACCATATCATTTTAAATTCAACAAAGAAAACAGTGTAAAACCTACTGGACACTATTAAATAAATGAGGGTTCCCAGGAAAAGTGAAGCGAGCGAAAACATTTCCTGGGGACGCGTAGATTAAAGTAACGACACTTTTGTAAGGATTTTTGTGTTTAAAATAAATATTAAAGGACCTAAAGGCGGTTAATTATTAAGTGAGATACTTCGTATAACAGACTGTGATGTAGCACAGATATGTGAGGCAGCTTTCTTTGGATGGAATAAAATATGTCTAACGTCGCTTTTTGTTTTCAGGGTGCGTTAGCATATCAAGGTGGGCTGTGTCCCAAATGGCTGTCGTGACCCTACACCTAGCTGTATCTGGCCTACCCTCCGTCATTCAAAATTAACGTTCCATATCATGCAACAACTGCTCAAATCTTTCCTACCACCCAGCTTTCTCGGCATCTGTTTCCTTTTACGAATGCTCAGTTGAGGAACAACGCCCGTGGTTCCCCGGTGGAGCGGTCCAGTTCAGGTTTGTTTTCGGCGTCTTTACAAAACGAAGAAACAAGAACCGTCAAATACAACATATCTTATGTCCTAAGACAGCTTTTTATAACTCCCAAAATATATTTGTATGTAACATTGTTATGTTCCGTTTTTTGCTATGGATACGCTCACTTTACGGCTTATAACATGTCTAAATGTGTTAGCTGTTTGAGAATTGTTGTGAGGTTATGTTTGCTTGGGAATATCGAAACGTAGACATATCTTTGGGAGTGTATTAAACATATCCTCACAAAACCTGTACATATAAAATGTAAAAGCTTGTTGTAAGGTACATGTATTTAGATCGTTGTGCGAAATATGTTGAATGACGTGGTGGTATTTACTTTGTGATGCAGTTGCAACGAGTACTTGAATATAAATTTGTACATATGGCGAACTGGTTAGACCACTTCAAAATTGTTGATACTTACTCTTTCGAATAGTCAGCTTACTCGTTGCGACTGCAAAAACAGAATTTTTTTTAAAGTGCCAAAACAGTACACATAAGTCCTAGTATTCTGGAATCGTCATTTCATCAGTATTTTCATTTTGTGATAAAATAGGATTGTTTTCATCGTAGTACACGTAGGTTATTTTCGTAAACGATTTCAAAAGATATTTGTTATTTTTGCACCAAATTTAAGCTCAGAAAGGGCTCGGACCTAAACACGTGGATGCTTTTTACCTGTCCCCCAGTATTCAAATAAATTTTAGGTCAATTACGCAGTATGGAAAACAAATTGTTATTGTTTCTTATATTGTCTACTAAGGCCATATAAAGTGAGTTAAGTATACCCTCTCGTTTTATTTCCTTGTTAACCCCTACCATCAAGCGGAAGGCCGACTTGGGTGCAATACAGGACGAACAATTCGGGGGGTAAGAAATCACGGCTCTTACGGACAGAAACTGCCCCACGGTGTTAAATCGCGCAAATGGACGCCCACACAACTGCAGAACATAACAATCCAACCGATTACACTTGCCCAGAAAATTACCAAAGGTAAGTAAACATAAACGCATATTTTTAGGAACGGCGTTTCGCACGCGGCGTGGCGTCAAACGACGTTCGCTGGGGTTCCCCGTCTGAAATATTTGATCGCCGGAAATATTTTGGCGTGTGTGCTCGAAAGGCATGATATTGACTGGTTTTCTGGTCCGCTCCAGCCCCCACGCCGGAAGTGATACAGGTCAGAAAAAGGAAACACGCGACTTGCTACGTGGGGTGTGTAACTGGCTGGGGCCAACAAGCGAAAATCACCCGCCCGTCCTCATCCGTTCTACTTATACTACAATGCAGAAACGCCGTTTAAGCCGAGACTTTGAAGCGAATTGCCCATGAGCAGTGGCGCGCGACTAAATCTCACCCGTCATGATTAGTGCCAGGCAAACTTAAAAGTGTCCTTTCAGTATGCAGTAATTCGCTGTTTTCAAATTTTCCAAAAGTGTCAAAAATGTAGTCGTCGTGGTACAATTAAAGAGAAAAAACCTATTTTCACTTTATTTTCGTCTAGAACCAATCTAGAAAATACTGGTCGATTTGAACGCTCGGCAGCGGCGCCTGTTAGGTCACGTGATCTCTGACGTGATAGTTTCGATCATTTGTAACACCGACAGGTAGTTTGCAGATTGCGCGACTTATTAGAAAATATCTACTTGGACAGTTGACAAAACTTTTGCAGTGGCGACAGGCAATGAATAGGGTGACTTTCCCTTTCTGTCATGTCAACAAGATATACAGGGTTTCTATAAATGATTCAAGCAACGCGGGCGGCGCACATAACGATATAAAATCTAAAAGTTACACGAAACCGTTGTTTCGAAATGTGAGCTTTCTGCAAACTTAAAGTTGATTATCCCACAAAACACTACAGAATATGTTAGAAATACACACTCCCAAGCGTTTTCTTATATCAAAATATATCAAATAATTCAACAATTGACAGATGACACGTATACGTCAAAGCAGTTGTTGTTCTGGATGCATGATGCATTTATAGAAACCCTGTACATTGGTCGCCCACTGCAGCTGATTCAGATTTCTAATAAACAACGAAAACATACAGTTTTTAAGTTATTTTGAGCTATTTTAACTCAAATGCCGCTTCTGCTTAATTTTATTGCGAATATCATTAAAGCAAAATGGTTGTTTTGCCTAGCCTTCAATTGCACAAATCCCTACAAGAAGGGAAATGGGATAATCTTTCACCGGTAAAGTTTATAGGTGTATTATTGTCATTCTTGCTAAATAGGTTGCGTGTAGTTCGAAGATTTTCTGTCTACTAACTTAATAATATACGTATCCTAAAGATGAGGCATTAAAATGGAAATGGATCTGGGCAAAGAAAGGAGATAGATATCAGCAATCTAAAACAGCGGTGAATTGCCGTACATACTTTAAAACTACTGATTTTGCTCCAAACATGAAAGTTAATAGAGTTAAAAAAATGTGATTGCTTTTACTACAAAGGGAAAATGGAGTAAGAAAGGATGTTAGTGAGAATTAAGTTTTCAATAGCAATACAAAAATTATTCTAAAAATTATAGCCCTACGGATGCATTTAAGGCTAGATAACAAGAACGTGATTATGCCATTTGTCTACAGACCTGAATCTATCTGCATGTATTGTATAGTTTATGGAAGACCTGGATGTAGACTTAAGAGAAAATTCTAATAGTGATTATTTAATATTTATTGGTGACATTTTGGCTGGGTAGTTTTACAATAGGAATCTGGAATTAGGCTTTCAATTTTTCTAAATTATTTTCCACATCTACCTACAGAAACAATTCATCTAGTGATTTCATCCTTTCCCTCTTCAGTCTATCGGTTATCCTGATTATATAAACAAAAAGCTTCAACGCCAGTTGCACACTATCTACATGTTAGTGTTCGAAGTTGGCACAAGGAACAAGACAAACTTAAGAGTGTTTATTTCTAAGTAGTAATAATTACATAAGTACAGGCCACGTAACATTGACGTCGGGCTTTATATCAGTACCATAACCTTCATATTTTGTGAAGTGTTGTCGCCGTGTAAATACAGAAAGTTATATAATGTGATCAGTAAACTGTCCTTTTAATAAAGAAATCTACAAAAAGCCGGTTTTGAGTTTTTAGCATTTGTAGTCAATGTAATGTTCAGGATAAGTTGCATTTCTGCTTGCGAGAGAGACTATATCTCCACCCAAATTTATATAAAATGAACTTATTATTGCTGATATACAACGTTTTAACGGGATGTTCGACCTCTTTCTTTATGTTAAATAAAACTCTTCATATTACAAACCAAGCTTTCGGTGGACTTTATTCTCACCTTCTTCAGGGTTGCTACAATTGGTTACAAAGTATTAACAAGTTATTTTATAAAATGAACTTACAATATACGAGATTTGATAACTCAAACTTCAAAGTGATAAATTTGTTTTTTTCAGATATTAACATAAACGAAACTACAGAATTCAGCAAATATCAGTTATGTTAAACTTCAATTTGTTTCATTACAAAATTATTCAATTATAATACAATACAATTTTATATAATTTAGAATTAAGAAATATATATAATGGAGTATTATTACATTACCAATATTATAAAATAGTTTTTTAGTTTATTTATTATAATTTAGTAAGTATAAATTACACTTAAATTTGGTATATCCGTTTTTTTGTTTTTGCTATTATTACATCTATTAATATTAATCATTTCTAAAATTAACTTTTTGCCTACATTTCATTCTTTTGCTAATATATTTATATTTTCAAAGTCAATTTCGTGTTGAGCGTTACCTAATACATGGCCAGAAAGAGTACTTTTTAAATGTTGGCAAGTTTGACTAATATAAGTGCCTTGACAAGATGTACAATTTATTTTGTAAATTACATGAAAAAATGGAAAAAAACTGCAAATTTTTTTGGTTCACCATTTTCCTGAATATTATTACTTGTGTTAAATTTCTCACATTGTTAATACATTGTAAACATTTGTACCAACCCTGAAGTAGGTGAAAATAAAGTCCACCGAAAGCTTGGTTTGTAATATGAATAGTGTTATTTAACATAAAGAAAAAGGTCGAACATCCCGTTAAAACATTACATATTATAAACTAATACGACCGTTAATTCTACAATATATTGTTATTGCTGTATCTAAATATATAACATTAATTAATAAAAATGGCTTAGGTATCTAAAAAGCTACAAGCTAAAATGTTTCCTGCATTGCAGTTATGTGTACATGCGGCATTCTTACCAAGTAGTAATAATAAAACACTTGTTTTTAGCCCTATTTCCAAATTTATTTTTGGCCAGTCCAAATACTACCTACGTGTCCTTTTTCACTGGCTTAACCAGTATAACTAAATTAAAACAATAAAATCCAGTCAATCATAACGTGCGTATAGATACAGTGGTGCCTGGTGTGGGAAAGAATTTATTTATATTGCATTCTTGGCTTTACTACTGAGATAAAAGTTAATCGAAGGATATGAGATCTGTGTTTATTTAAATTGCGTAACATGTAAACAGCCTCTAAATGATTCAAGTAGGCGTTTTATATTTTTGAATTGGTTCCACAATCGGTGTGAATTCGGTTTTCCTTTTTAGAAAGGCAGTAATCGTAGAAATTCGTCTTTGGTCAAATGTTGTGATTTTTTTATGGTCTTCCTCAAGTCATTAAAAATTTAKCTATCTAGCTTATACGAAGAAAATGAGCGAATCTGAGAATTATAATTAAATAGTGAAAAATATGATATATTAATTGAAACTTTCAAGTATTCTCGTTTTAAATACCGGTTTTCCTTCTAGGCTTACTCTTCATCCACGCACAAAAAAATAGAAGGTAGACGTAGAGCTAACAAAAGTGATATTCCACTGGCAAGCTCCGTTAAAATTTGCACCGAACATGTAACGGCTTTGTCTGCGATATCCTATCCACTAATAGCCCATTCCAGCACGAAAKGTCCTCAAAAGCTTCTAAAGTCGTAGAAAATTCAAGGTATGGTGGAGTAGGGCTTAGTAAGCTACTAGAGATTATTCTGTAACGGAATATTGTTGGCCGAATTAGAGTTGTCAATGTTAGTTGTTGCTTTATGTAGCAAGCAGACCTATAACCTGCTTAATCGGCTCAAGCTATTATGGAAATCCTTTGTGTCGGTATCCCAGTTCGCCTCCTAGCTACCGATCGACTGGGGATTGTATCGAATAATTGAGACGCAGTTTGGTTAGTTCAGCTCCCGCGGGGGTAAAGAACATATGACTTTTTATTACCCCAATTCGGTGAGAGTGTAATCACGCCGCAACGGGGCTGTATTTCCGAACTCATTTGTTTTTTTTCCACGACTCGGTTAATTAACGTATTATGCGGGTCAGCTAAAGCCCGGCTTAGCACGGGGATGCCCCCGTAGTTTGGATATTATTAAATCCTGCCGGGGCAACTTAGAGCTGGATCTCTAATTTTCCACGGCGCCGGGGCTAGTCGCATCAAAAGGGTTCAAGAATATTAATTTTATTCTCCACCGAACGCAAATGAAATCAATTAAGGTGTTATTACTTCTGCAGCACGGCGCTTGCATCGGCCATTAAGGCGCTCCCGTTTGAATCTAAGATGATATCAAAACTGTTTTAACGGTATTTCCGCTGCTAAGACCAGCGGCGACCCGTTACTGCCCTCCCCGGGGGCCAATTAAATAAGTACAATTTCGAATTTTTAACAGATATGGGAGTTATAGACCGCATAGCTCGCAGAGTTCCGCCTAGATGACACTGAGGGCATCTGCCCTCCTATTCTCACACTCTTAAGTTTGTCCTGTTCTTGTTGCAAATTTTCGAGTATAGCATGTGGAGCAAAGTGTGTAACTATGTCCTGTTCGCAGACATTCAACTTTTTAGTTCACATATATAGCATAATCTATACTTACTGAATACGGAGAGCTTGGAGCTATTAAATGAATTGTTTTTGCAGGGACATGTTCGAAATAATTTATAAAACAAAAATAAAAACCAAATTCTTGGTTCCTTTCGACGATCGGTTCTTCATTTCTTACTGGAAGCCAAGAAGCTCTGAGGAAATAAAATTCTTCTTGGTGAAACTTGTCTAGCCACTGGTAAGGTACCGAAAATGGCTCAGAAATACTATACTCCATTTTGTTGCCTGCTGTCCAATTCAATTCACTTGCTTCAAGTCAGGTATTGGAGAGACAAGACGTATGGCAATATAGTGAAGCTATTAACAGAATATTACGCTCCATTGCGCGTCGTGTTTACAGAAAGATCAAATTTCTATAACACATCAAAACTTTGCACCGAATCTTTGCAAGAATACGTGGCAAGATTAAGAAAGCTAGCGACTCATTGTAAATTTGGTGCTCAATTAGATAGTATTTTGCGAGATAAATTTATAGTTGGATTGGGACTAGACTTATCAGTGAAAATTAAACTATTGCGCTAATTATCGCGTTAGCAACCGAATCGGCTCAAAGTGGTTATGGGGTTAACACAGCATCATCTTTGATTGTCAAAAGTAAACCATCTTCGAACAAAAAGGGGAACTGTCATCTATAACGTGGTCCAAAACAATTGAAATGTTGCGTGAAGTGTTTGCCAGATTTGGGTTCCCGAAAACCGTTGTTACTGATAATGGTTTATTGTTTGTATCTAGTGAGCTTGAAACACCTTTGAAGTTAAATGGCATAGAGCATTTGACGTCACCGCCATACCAGCCATCATCAAACTACAGAAAATTCGGTGAAAACGATGCAGCAGTTTATACTAAAAGAAATTAATATTACTTACGATATAGTTTGCTTGATGATAGGCAGGCCTTTGAGAACTAGACTTGATTTGTTGCATCCTTCAGCAGTAAATCATAATGAAAGCAAACTTATTACTAAATGTAAAACAAAGGATACGACAATCTCACACAGAGGGACACAAGATTCACATGGCGATGTCATGCAAACCAGTTACTGAAACATAAAACAAATGACATTGTAGACTTGCCATTACAATCTGGTATTAATAATGACAGTGAATGTAAACTAAATACAAACAACCCAGATTCCTTGAAAATAATGGAGTTACACGTTCCAAAAACTGCAAACATAACGAAGAAAAAATAAAACGCATTACCACGAGTATAAAAATAAAAGCAAGGAACGATTATTTATATAAATTTGTATTCGAATTTTCTTAACAGCGTCAAGAATTTTATTTCGGGATGTTGATTTTGATCGTAGTTTATCCACTCACTAATACCACATTTTTAACGGGAAATTTGACCATATTAAATCGATGTCATCTTAGCTGTCCTTTTTTCTCTCTGATTCTCAATAAGGTCCCTATTCATTGTCGATTCTATCTCTTTTTTTCCCTTAAACTTCTCCACAGTGTCATCTTGTCATCTAATTTTTTGGAGTTTGATATTTCTTTGCACTTTCAACCCAAATGGAATAAACAATCTACGTTCTTCTAAAACTTAAATTAAAATTTACAACCCTGACCCATGCACATTTTTGCGCCATATAGCCCATCCCAGGCTTAATGTCCAATATGTGGCGCCACAATTTGTAGGATTGTTTGAAAATCAATGTATCCGAGAAATAAAGTATGAATATAATAGAAATGGGGTATCGTAGAAAAAAGCTTGCATTAAATAAAGCAAATACTAAAACGTAACACGTGAATCTAACAAGAGCGCGTAAAAGTTAAAGTTAAAACATAGATTTTGTAGCAAACAATCATTTTAATTCAACAATCTGAAAAATTCTACGACGTTCAAATAAAGTAACAAGTTTATTTCAAAGCAAAGTATGCCTGAAACTAAACAATCTTTCGAATGCAACATTCACTTAAATTATATATTTCGGTACGAGAAAAATGTAAACAATCAAAAATATAACTATCGCCTAATTTAAAGGTTATTTTAAATACAGAATATCCTATATACAATTTGTGTTACTATCTGTAAACACACAAACATATAAACATTCAAGTATCTAAAATATAATGCCAGATTTATACAACAATAATTTTAATTCGAATACCTATTTCTTTAGAAATCCTTTAGCACCGAGATTTTTTGTTTAATCGTTCCTGTCAAACATCTTTTCTACTCGCTGACAGCCACATGGTGTAAGTTTTGTATTTATCCAGTTGAATGTACAGTCCTACCTGGTGTCAGGTAAGTAATTACAAATGCCCAATTTTGCATTGCTGTGCGACGAGCTGATTTAATTTTTGTATTTGACAGCGTGTGGAAGAACAGTAAAAGATTTAAAACCTTCGCTGTTTTCTCGCTGTGTTCCTATCCAACCGAGCTTTCTGGACACCACTGCCCCTAAAGGAGGGGCTTCGTTACACGTATTTAACGGGATAGTTTATTTTTGAGAAACATTACTTTTTCTTCCAATAAGAAGAAAAACGGTTTCAATAAAAGTGTCTATATACAACTTCGGTAATGTCAAGTGGTAATTGGGTATTTGCCATGTATTTATATTTTATTAAATTGCATATTAATAGGTAGCATCTAATCCACAAAATAGATGTGACAGCAGAGATGAGGAACGTAAAAGCAACAGCATAAGTGAACTCTTTATCKAATTAATGTAGCATTGATAATTTGATCACACTGGGTTGTTGGAAACATACTATTTGTTAGTTAACATAAAAATGTAAGAATCCAGAATGTACCCTAAACTTGACATTTATTTTAGAGGTCAGAATAAATATAAATTGCCATTTATTTTAGGGGGTCTTGCGGCTCGTTTTCGGTCTGGCTAGCAATCGAATATATGGGGAACAACACCACACAAAAGCTTTTCCAATACAAAACTAATACTACACCATTAAACAGCGCACTCCTCGGTAATGTTTACATGACACTTGACGTCACGAGTTGAATAACCTTGGATAGAAGCGTTTTAACGGTGACTTCTAAGATTCGAATTTCAGACCTGAAATTCTCTACCTACAAATATTTTTTTTAACATGGCGTACGATATATATGCACTTCAAGATTGATTTTACGTAATTTTCAAAAAAAGTGATAATACCCAAATTGGGAACGTAGTTTCAGCATTTGGGTGTGTAAAATGAAGTTTTTTTGCTTATTCTAAACCTTGTTAATTTATTAAATGTGAAGACCAATCATAGGATAACGTATTTTGTTTTATAACCATTCTTCCAATTGTGCCCGTCTTGATTCCTTTTTTATGCCAAATGATTTAATAACTGAGTTCCTTAGACAATAGGCCCTCGAATAACACAAAAAATTCATTTAGTTCTACTGAACAAAGGTATTTGATGATGTGATATCTTCATCATAGTAGCTATGTTTCAATCCTCTCAAAAAAGTAAATTTTGTGTTACCTTATAGACACTCTCTATGCACTATTTTTTTTCCTTTTATGGCTGTAATGTTACAGTTTACTACATTCTGTGTATTGTTCTACCTTTCCTCTTATCTGTTGTATTTCCACTCACTGGAGTTTTTGTTGCAAACACACCACCTAAGCTTCTCTACCTGATAAACCTTCATAAAATAAATAGATACTTATTAACAGATTAAAATATAAAATTTCTTAAAGATCTAGCTCATCACACTTATGAATGTTAAACTTTACAAGGTATTTTATTTATAAAATTCACTCTACAAAAAATGTCAAGGCTTTAATATCCCTCGTGCTAGTAGTAAAAAAGGATACTTACGGTGCAATTACGTGGCATTCGCCACGGGTCCAACCAAACTACGTCCCAATTAGAAGTCCCTCCGGTCGCTGGATCGCAGTCTGAACGGGAAAGTAGAAACCCAATACAAAGGACATTGTTTGTGTCCTTTGCATAATCCAATATTTCCAAATTAAGTTATCTCATATTTCCATAATTTGGATTCCACGCCGTCACAAATAATTAAATCAGTCGAAACTTTTCTCATTACGATGACTTAATGCCGACTTGCAGGTCGTGTGTTATTGGAGGGATTGCGGCCAATCTAAGATGCTGCGACTATGAACTCCGCCAAAAACGACGTGGTACGCGTACAGTAGTAGAAAATTAAAACGAAACGACGCAGATCAAACACTATCGTATTGATGAAAACAGCTTGTTAAATTGCCTCAAATTGTTCCAAAGCTTATGGTTTCTGCAAGATTAGGCTACATCTACAATTAAACTCCAATATTCTGCCTATCGAGATAAAGTTATGATATACTGAGAAAAATGTAGTACTTATTAGTACAAAAAATGTTAAATATAGTAATGTGAACAATTTGTAACAGAAAATTAAATTAAATTGTGGTAATCACATTTTTTTATTTAATACACTTAATTTATATTTCACTATTTACTGTTTAATACAAATCAAAGTAATAGTAATTTCTCATATTGCTTTTACACAAATCCAATTACTGCACTACTACACCTTAATACAGGGTTGTGAAAATTTTAAAACAAAATATTCAAATAGATATGTTAATTTATTTTGCATTTTATTACTCACTGTAGTAGATATTATACCTTGAGATGTAGTGCATTTTACAACACATTGTAGCACTTTATACTATGCATTGTAGTAATTTGTCGTTTTCATTAAAGTGTTATTTCAAGCAGAATATTACTAAGATAGTGCAAGTTAACAATATTTAAATATACAATAACGTTTCATTTTTCTAGCGGTTGTTTTCGTAGTGATCCATTGTTTTATCCAACAAACTTGTAGACAACGGTTCCAAAATCCAAACATTTAAACACTATAGTGACTGTAGACTGTCCTGAACAACAGAAAAACCGTCCTAGTATGACGCTATGACTATGATCTTGCTCTCATCTTCAAATAATGCTTAAGAACCAAAAACACAAGCAGGCCCACGTTGCCAGTTTACATTTTCTAAAACTCACCGGCACCGTCACTTGGCTGTGCAAGAACTTGCGGAACATGTGTTCCTACGACTTAATACTACTTATTTACTACTAGAGTACTGCGTTGATATTAATAGAATAATCGCACGTAAGCTCAAAAATGTTTCATATTTGATAGGCTTACAAAAACTAATTTTGTATTCAACGTATTTTTAAGAAATTAGAGCTTTGCCACGGCACTATCTCCTTAAAGCTCTGAATCTGCATTTATTACTTCATTATATGGTATAATTTATTTTATTTTCTATGATTTTTACTAGAATCTCCGCATAGCAATTGCATATATTAGAAGCTAGAAGTTCGGTTTGGGCAGTGGCCGGATACGGACGTGTACCCAAACGGCTCTCTGAGCTTTACTACCTTTTTATGTAATGAATAAACTAAACCTTACTTAGTAAGTGTTGCATAATCATATGGTGGGGATAAGTGCTTAGCGTAGTGAAAGTGGTTGCGCACCTGAGTATACTACTACACTACACGTCCTAGCTTATTTCTGACTGCATTTTTGGAATCTGGAGTTCAAAATACATCACTGTGCCGATTTCCACAGAAAATTGAAAAAGAGCAGAGGCTTAACTGACTGGGAGCAAAAYGGGGCGTAACAGAACATTGAAAAATTAGATCTTCACGTCCCAGGTCACAGAACTCAGATCCTGGCATTGCTCAATAGTGTTTCAAACTCGGAAGAAAAGTTCATATTTTTAAATGCCGAAAATTTAACGATATAAACATTAATCATTTCAAAACAAGCTTAAAGTCTTACCAGTGGGATACCAGTATCAGCGGGCAACAAAATGCTTACCTTACTTACCAGGAATACAAGAAATAAGTGTGTTGTAATGCCATGCAAGAAGCTAAACAACAGTGGAATGCTAACTTTAAAATAGAAATGATAACACAAAAAATGCAATATATAAGGTTATAAAAAGGGAGCCACCTAACAAAAGAAATGGATCCACTGTTAGTGCACAAGCATTCAGCGAATATCTTTCAGAAAACAACCTTGAACCAACAAATGTTGATCCACTAACTTTGCTGAGTAAACGAAAGCTAAATAATACAAAATCATAAGATCGCTGTCTCTTGAAAACACTGATAAAAAGTTATTGGTCTGACGTTTCGATTGCATCTTTGTCAAAGACGAAGAACCTCAAAATTTGCCTCGAACACAAGATCATGTTACCTGACGCTAACAAATAAACAAGAGGTTACAAAAACAATCAACGAATTAAAAATTAAAAGTCTTTATTAAAGCAAATAGGAGCCGAAAGTGCTCATTCGGTTATGACTTTGTGTATCAACAAATGCATTGAAGAGGGTATACTTTGCGAGCAGCTAAAATTAACAACAATTACATTTGTTCTCATAAAGGGAGATACAAACAACTGCAACAACTTCAGGTCGATTTCTGTGCTACCTGTGATTTCCAAAGCCTTTGAAGTTATCATAAATAGAAGAATAATGAGCTTCATAAAAGAGCAACACCAACATGCCATCGCAAGAATTAATCAGTCTGCACACCGATTCAGCAGGTACTTCATGCTGTGATTGAGGCTAGATTGTGGTCAGGACGTGAAAATGGTTTGCTGTGATTTTAGCAAACCTTTAATGAAGTGAAACAATTAAATCGTATTAGACAAAATGCGCTTAATAACGGGATGATACGATGACAGGTCTAGGAAACATTCTGATTGGCGCGTATTTATGTGGAAGGCAGCAGGTGGTACGCTGGAGAAAGGTTTCCTCAACAAAAAAAGCATCACGCGGAGCGTTCCCCAGGGATCGGTGCTTGGGCTAACTCTCTTCATAATATATGCCAATGACTTACTATGGGCTACAACAGCTAACGAGAACTGCCTATATGCGAACGATACTTCGTTGCTGATCAGACCGCGTTGAGTCGCTCGTCGCTGTACACAAATTCCATAACAATGAACATGGCTTCATAAGTCATAGCTCATAAGTATTTCACTTTTTCTTGGTGTATTTTAATTCGCTTGTCACAAAATGAACGCAAACAAGAAACAGATAAATTGACGGGCTGAGGCTGACGCGTGACGCGCTGACCCTAGATGTAAACAAGCGGCCATTTACAAGACATCTGACGTCACGGCTAGTATGTTCGCGTTTTGGCGGTCCCTTTAAATATTCACATTTTTAATATTAAAAATACACCTTGCGATCCATTTTTTTCTAATTTATAAGCTGTCACAGCTATTTTGTGGATTAGATGCTACCTATTAATATGCAATTTAATAAAATATAAATACATGGCGAATACCCAATTGTACAACCTCTCGCTTGGCACGAGAGGTCCGGAGGCTGGGAACGAGTGCTTTTGAGAGGCTTATGCAGTATAGAATAATATTTAACAATTTGAATGTATTTTGTCTATATTTATACTATGAATATACCTTTTAAATATTGAAATGACAATGTTCTGTAATTGTTATTGTATGAATGAACCTTTCTTACTATTATTAAAGGCGCGTATACGGCTTAAATTGTAATCTATTGCAGCTACTGTTTCAATCTAGCAGCGTAATAAGCCGCAGAACTTGGTGGCCCCCCTTCAGGTGCAAAAAACATATTTGTAGCGATTTGAATAATAGCTATTTAAAATTTAAATCGCCGCGACCCGGTTGATCCCGTTCATGGCCGTGAATACAGTGTAAACGTTTAGGCGCGTTGCATTTCTAAAATTTTAATTATCGACCGGCTCGCAGTCCATGTATCCGGCTGTTGAATATTTAAAAGTTTCGGCAAGTTGACGGCGTCCCGCGTAGGGCGTCCCGGATGCAGATCAAAGGCCGAACCGAACGCCTCCGCGAGGTGATTAACACACAACACCGAACGGGCCACGCCGATGAGGGACGATTAAACGGAATCTAAAACACTCGATTATCTTTCGCCGCTGGTCGACCGCCTGTCCGAAATTTCGGATACACGGCACGAACCGAGACTACTATCCTGATGTATAGGTGTCACCGATCCTGCATATTTAGTAGCGGGTTCGATCTGCTGAAAAAGGGACAGGATTAATTTCGAAAAGAATCCAGACCCCGGGGCTTTGCAGGAGGGGACCCGTGTTTGCTGACGGTTTAGCCGATCGGTCTACGCACTTTCAGATGAAAACTGAGTAACAACATCCTCTGTTTGTTTTTGTTTTGACCGCTGTCCTGCTTCTTTGTAAAGTAATTTCGCGTAGAGATGGAATAGGGCCGCCCCGCACATTAAAATTTGATAGTTTTAACCTAGGCCTTTTATTGCTTACATCATGAATACTAGTGCCATGCATCTATTTTGCTTTCAGATTAATTCAACTCGTAACAAGCGGCGGTAGAAAAATTACCTTGTTTCAAACATTTTCTTAAATCTACAAACAACTACGCAAAAGGTTCCTAATTTCCGTCATGCGCACTGTTACAGCTCCCTAGGTAACTAGGTGCTCACTGTTGTCAGTTTTATAAATAGCCAGAGAAATACAAATAATGCAATGGGAGTGAGAGAGAGGGACGAATGTATAAGTATAACCGTCAACGTCAATATTATAATGTAAACATGGGAATAACCTGTAACTGTTCATCAGCACTAGTATTCTTACAACACGGAACAAAGCACTTCTTAAAGTAAGCCATTCTGACATTAAAAAAAAAACAGATTACCCAAATACTTTGACAACATCTTGCTCCACCACTTAATCTGACAAACACGAAACTCGAAAGTTTGACCAAACTACGTAAACAAAAACGCATGGCTAGAGTTGTTAGGGTTATTCATTACACATGTAACATGCAGCACGTGCGAACGTGCGATGTTGTCAGCGGTACTTTATCGTTTTCTTCCTAACGACGGCCAGAGATCGTCCTGACAGTTTCAAAATTTATCATATCGTTGTCATACGAAAGTAAACAAATTAAACATTATCAAGCTTCAAGCGTCGTTTAATTCCTCATAATAAAAACATTAGTTCTAAAGCAGGTTCGATGGTTAAAGTGCTTTCGTATTTCAGCAAAAGGCCAGTGAATGCGCTTATTATATTGAATTTTTCATTATAGAATAAACTGACTGAAGGATGATTTAAGTTATTTTCACAAATACGCCTTAAGTTGACCTAGGTATCAATGTCACGATGCCAGTTAGGAGTACATTCCTCACGGTATCGCGAAAATTTGCACACATTGGCAACGGCAGCTCAAAAAAATGTAAACAAATATTACTTGCAATGCCGCTAGAGCACGGGCTATTATTGGTGTTTCTCGCTTTCGTCAGCATGCGAACCTTTTATGTCATCTTCGTGGCGGAATATCGAGGCATTTGAAACGGATATTGAAAAATCCATACTTTCGCATCTTTTTCTCGGCAAAGAAGAACCAGAAAAAATCGAAAAAAAATGTGTTTGTGCTTCAATTTTTATGTACATTTTAAATGTAAAATAAAAAAAATTGTGGGACGACCCCATTGCGCTTTTGGCGAACAAGTGTGGAATAACCCCCAAATTTACTTTCGTGCGGTCTTTTCACGTCGTTGCAAAATACGACAGCTAAAGCCGGAGCTCTGCTTTGATTCGCGATTATTGTTATCACGTAAAAATTTTATTCGCCTCACCGCGTTTAGCTATAAGTCACGTATCGCCTGTCTGTGGTTCCTTCKAAGAGCCAGCTTTGATGGGAAAATAACATTAAAGTCCATTTTAATTMGCTGTAGCTGGAAGTAAAACGCACAACCTGAAAAATAAACGTGAACGCCTTTCATCGCTTCATTCCTAAGATATTTATGCAGGTGCACGGTGTGAGGGTTTACGGTAATGCACAACATGAACTGTCTCAATTTTGTTGGGTGCATATCGTGAATAGTAATAGTTTCGCGCTTGTTTGCTTGATAAGGTACCGGGGGATAATAAAGCTGCTATGTTTTTATTGTCACCCAGTAAAACAAAAGTTGTTTCTTACGATATATCCAACGAAAATTTAATGTATATATATTTCTTTTGTATGGGCCTTATTTTACGACTGGTTACTCAGTCTTGCATTTTGGATATACATACATAAATAAAGCAGTACCGAGAGTCGTTAGTGGACTTTTTCTTCCCAAATCTGGTTTTGTGTTTTGGTAATTTTCCCTTTTCCGTTGATGACCAGTCCATCCTACATTTTTCATCATATAGACCATAGAGATTAGCCTTCTTAAAATTAAACTGCAATGTTTTATGTGCTTCAAAATTGGAATCACTATTTATGATTATCTTCGCCCTTAAAGCCGCATGATGAGCGTCTACGTCCACAAAAGGCTCATCCAGTTCATATACAACATCCCCTCAAACACCAATCCAACATCCAGAATTCTGTTGTTGCAACTGGTAAAACTGTTGCATTGACGAAAATTATTGAACTCTACGAAATTGTTAAATACATYATACATTACATATTAACGTAACTCTTCGGCCGCCATAAAGACCAACAATTATGGTGCGATCGGACACATACTTCTCCAAACACTAAAAACCCCCTCATACAACTGCACAGAACTAGCCGGCAGAATATAAACATTAATGACAGTAATCGGATCTTGCGACGTTAAAAATACCTTAACAACTAGAATGTCAACTTCATCATATGGATTGGGACAGCACATATTTTAAGCAGAGATCGCAGAACTGGCAGCAGTCAACACCCCGCGTCCCTTTCTACCATTTGGTGATCTAAATACATTGTAGTTATTACCAAAAATCTCCGACGAGCTGATGTCGTCCCTCAACTAAGTTTCAATAAACATTATGTCATGGCTTGCGGAAATGCTGTTAAGATACACTTTGTTTACTTTGGAGTTAAGTCCTCTTACATTTATACGTTCATTTTCATCTTCTTCGTTCGATTCCGGGAGATTATATAAGATCAGGTTAGTAGCCCGCATATTACGATCTTCAATTTCCAAGAGAACCTCTTCAAATGAAAAGACCGTTACTATCGCTGGTGCCATTATCTCTTTTTTTGTCTTTAACAACTTTAAAACTGTATCCGTTTTTCGTCGCTTATAACGCAAACAATCAGCTTCATTTTTAGACAGTCCGGCACAATTAATGTGCACATACTTTATGCATATGTCCCACGTAACGCTGTCAATCTCAGAACACTGCTTACTACAAGAAACACAGACCGTCATGCTGACCTGTTGACTTCACTGATGGGTTTTCAAGTTAATTCTCTTAACCTCGATGAACTTGAACACATTTCTTCTGAGTCAGGGGCATACCTATTTCTGCCAGTTGGATGATCCTGTTTTCCAATTCTTCCTCTTGCTGTTTCGATAAAATAAGCTGTCTTCCCAACTTCCTTTCAAAACAGTCAGTTTGCATGTGAGATCTTAAAGTTCGTCGTGGAATTCCTGACATATTTTCAACCTTCCTTTGAAAATACACTTTTTGAAGGAGTTGCAGGGTGTGTTTCATCATCTCCGAATTCCAATTCGGTCTGAAATTTCGGCATTTTGGTTTTCCCATCTAAAATGAATGAGGTTAAATAAAGCCAACGTGTCCGAAAATAATGCTCGGGGCTGTTCTTCTGAAAATACGGCCCGGGCCTTAACTGAAATGAGTTAATATCAGGAAGCTCAAAATGTGCTTTCCAATAATCATCACATCAATTATACTACTATATGTGCACTGTTCAGAACCCGAATTCATATAGATAGTTGAAATGTTTACTTTTTATTTTTTGGGGCTATTCGACCTTTTCTATTCAATTAGAACACTCTTTTATCCGAAGTCAAGCTTTCGATCTTTAATTTAGATCTTCATCAGGACAACTACAATACAATACAAGACAAAGTTACCTACCAATAATAAATACAATGGTGTTACTTACAGGAAATTTGAGATTATTAGTGATAGTTATTTTAACATTATTCTACTATAATTATGGAAAATTCTGTACGAAATTATATTGAGACGTATTGTCAAATTCAAATTGTTAGTTGAAATGTATTTACAAGCTCTACTACAATCGTACGCATTGGTAAATCCAGAAAGTAAATAAAAACAAATAACTGGCTGTGGTTTGATTGTGATTAAACGATATATAAAACCTTTTATTACAATAATTTAGAACAACTAAATACGTATCCGAATGTTGTCATTTTAAGTAGTAAAGTATTCTCACTGAGAATATGATCTTGCTTGCTTCGCCGCCTTCTAAATATTGTGGTTCCACCTTTTTTCTTAGTCTTGCTTCCATTAGTCTTTCATGCACATTGGTGTAGTAATTCCTCTATAAGTCCCACATTCTTTTGTGTCTCCGTTTTCATGTATTTGTACAATTATCTCCATTTTCCAGTTCTCCGGTATTGCTCCTTTGCTCCTTATTTTCTGTATGATTCTTTCAACCATCTGGATTTAACAGATCTTTAAAATATTATTTCTATCAGTTCATTATTTTATTGCCTTCTGTCACTATTTCMGCTCGCTTTATTATAAGACTTACAACTTATGTTTTATTATTTCTTGCATTCTTCAGTACTTTTATAAAACGGCCTTTGGTTTGCTTTGCTCTTTTCCTCCATTCTGGTACCAGATTCTTCCCAAGCCTCTCTTTGGCACCTTTTTTCAATTCTTTAGCTTTTATTCTCTGCAGTTTATAAATTGTCTAATTCTCCGTTGTTTGTCCGTTGTGTCCACACTTCTTTCTTCTTTGCTACCTGGTTTTTTACTCCTCATTCAAACAACGTTTTTTATTTTTTCCTTTTATCTGCTAAGATTTTTCCACAGATCTCCATCGCCGTTCACACTTCCAGATTGGTTCTATATCATCATTTTATTCTTTGTTTATGTCAATTTTTCCACAAGTCGATTAATACATTACGAAAATGAGGGAAAGCTACGGTAATGCAATCATCGAACGATAAATACATAACGTATGTTTCTATTAATGCCTCTATTTATTAGTTTTCTTGCACTGGTAATCAATGTTGTGATTGGTCTAGTTTATAGCCTTACTTGGCAGTAGTTTCGCAGACTGGATTGCTTCTTTTCACTCACTTTATGTGGTCGACTGGTGTTGCACTCGGAAAAGTGTATCTGAGAGGATTCCCAAACGTTTAAAGACCAGTGTGTTACCTATCTATTTCTCCGCAAATGGTAGGTAGGGGTTTTCAGTTTCATACTGATGGAATACATGATGGTTTTCTTGAACGGATGCCAATACCAAAAATGATTATTCTTCTTCGTTCGAATATATATTGAATAAAAACTATCCGAAATTTGGAGTACTGTAATACAATGTAAACGTCTCAGCAAAGTGTTTTTGATTTCTAATTCACGGCGAGAAGTCGTCAGTAGTAGAAAATACAAAACATAAGTTTGATTTATAAAACAATTATGTATTTTCATTCGAATTTTGACCGTTGGCGCTTAATGTCTATTGGACAAAGCTTATGGTGTATTGTAGCCACTGTTTGTACTGTATATGTGATATTTCACGCAGGCAATTTTTCCTTGGCCGTGTGTTAATAACGGAGAGCTGTATGCGAAATTATTTGCGGCAAAGTTCGGACGTGTAGTTTATCTTCGGGTATAGTTATGGGAGAGAGATCAATTTGCGTTTACAGATTCAGCTGAAACTCGTAAAGTAGTGTTTGCTTAGGTCAGCATTAATCGCAGTGGGGTCCGTAACGGGATTACTAACAGTTAACAAATGTTGGCGCGCAAGCGCTGTGTTACCATTTACATTGGCCCTAAGAAATGAAACTACCTAATCGTATGAAAATTAATCTATTAAACATGATATTTTAGCCTGGAAGCATTTGTTCATAATTTCTTAGGAATATTCCATGTATTCTAGAGTGCATAAAATTTTTAAATAGTTACAATCATCAAAACATGCCAAAACATCGTCTCAATTTTAAAAAGTATTGAAAAGATACTGTCGCAACAACAACAGTAGTTTTAAACCTCCATATGTTTTGTCTAATGCGATTCGCAACTGTTTTTCTTATTTCACTTGTAAAGTTTTTGTGTTGTTGGGTAATAATATCCCAGTATAGTTGATGAACCGATGCGCTTACCAGTGAGTCTGTGTCTCCCGGGGTTTTCTGTACCACAACAGTATACACTGTTTCAGCCATTTTTCCTTTTGCCTATACATATATCAATTCTGCGTGCGTGGCGTTAAGTTCTTATTTAATGAGAAAATATCTAAAAAGACGAAAGTTGTTTTTATCGGCTTTTTTGTGTTTTGGTCTCCCGCATACTTAGGATTTTAGTAGTGTTACTAATGCTTCAGTGATCTTGAACGAGAGAAAAATATACAGAAGACGAAACAAGAAAAGTTTATTAAAATGTAGCTGAATTTCTTATGGTAACATTCCTATTTACTTAACAATATTTCCACCGCTATACTTCAATGGGGAAAAAACTTACTTATCATGCATATGTGACATGCGTAGTTGTATTAGTCAACAATTTTGCTACGAAATTATCTTAGTGGCTGATGCTTGATGTTGTTGGCATTTGGTGTAGGTCGGGGTCGCTTTTATTTGTGCTACCTAAAGCTCGTATATCTAGGTCTAGCACAATCACTACACTAATCGCGTGTTCACATACACAAGGCCGTGTAATATTCACTAGGTATATATTTCTTGATGGTTTACCTTTCGTACAAATAAAAATGTAAACTCAGAGCACAGTTCAAACGCGTGGGTCATAGAAGAAAGTAGAGTAGCAGATGCATCTCCATAAATCCCGCCAAATTGCACCGCGACGTATGCAGCAAACATGAAAACTTCGTTTTTTTTAAATGCTGTCAGTTGCATACGTTTCATAACCATACTTTTCCCCAAAATGTTTACTAATAGCCCGATAAAAACATGAACGCGCACGAGTCTTTCAGTTTATTTGATGACGTTTTATAGAAAGCAAACATTTAAAATCTAGGTTTGAAACTATTATTTAATCGTCCAGATGTCATACAGCTAGTTATGCCAACGTTGTCTAAGCTATTTTAGAGTTATTTATATTTCCGTCAACGTATGCAGTTTATGTCGATTTATTAGCATTTATTTGCGAAATATAGCTTTCCAATTCAAATCACGGATAGTAATTGCCAAGTAATATCTAATTATCACTAAATGCAAAAGTATGTTTCATAACAGTCACTTATGTGAAAGTTGAAACGAATAGACGACAGAACCGATCCTTGTGGAAGACCATTATTCAAAATCCTGAATTTGCTACTTTTCTCACTCAAAAACACTCTCAATTGACGTTAGGGCAGCATTCGTTCGATAAGCTTCGCAGTTTTTCCAAATTTCAGAGTATTAAATAGTTTGAGGATCAGGATCACAGTATATCATAGGCCGCCGATAAGTCTATCAACACAACTCCAGTTTTCAATCGTTTCCGGAAACCAACTTCAGCATGCGTTGTTAGAGCCAAGACTTGGTCATTGCAGCTCCTGTTCTTCCTAAAACCTGCTTGTTCCTTCGGAAGTGAGTCTTCAATAATAGGTCCTATTCTCTGGTAGAGTAATTTCTCTAGTAACTTGTAGCAGACACTCAGGAGGGCAATGGGTCGGTAACTTCCTGCTTCATTTGGAGGTTTCCCAGGCTTTAAGACAAAAATCACCTTTGTTTTCTGAAACAAACTTGAAAGAGTACATGTATGTAAAATATTATTATAGAACAATAACAACCATGTTAAAGCATTCGGCCCCAAGTTTTTTAAGAATTCTGGGTAAATACCATCAAACCAGCAGCTTTGCTGGCTTTCAGAATAATTGTAACAACTCTACTGAAGGTTCGCATCTTTTTCTTAACTGACGAAGTTTTTTTTCTTCTTTTTCAACAATTGGAGATATTAACCAGTCGAGAAGCTATAACATTAGACGAAATTAATGATGTTTGTTTATGTGCTTCATTAACGGTTGGTTCTAATTTTTTTCAGCAGGTTCCAACTGCTGCGACTGGAGTGGGTGCAGTTCATGCTCTGCATTAGAGTATTCCATTTTTTCTTTCGAGGTTGATTCAAGGATTTTGAAATCCTGTCAGCCAATTCATAACTGGGATGAGCTTGATACTGTCTATACAAGACATCATTTTCTTTACTACAACAAGGAACGTAGTAGCATTTTCAATTGTTCTCTTTGCAGCAGCCAGCAAATCTCTCGTAGTATTCAGTAGTTGCTGAGACCCATTGAAGATTCATGTCAATTTGAGTACTAAATCCTAACCAATCCAACTTTTTGAAAGTTCCATCGGGGTTTCTCAAGTAATAGCACATTTTTAATCTGTATCCCAAGTACTGCTAATTGTGGGCGATGTTGGCTTCGTGGAAAGTCATGCCGTGTCACACGAAGAGGCATTAAATTAGCATCACAGGAGAAGATGCCGAGGTCTGGATTCTGGAAGCTCTTCTTCTGCAGGTTGTGCTCTTCTATCCAGTTCATTAGAACAAGTCCGCTTATGTCGTTATCATTGTAGCCCCATAAAATAAAAAAGTTGTCTGGCCAGACACTATATAAATGTTGTAAATGGTGAGGTCTTCTACTTTAATTATGATCATTTCAACACCATTTACAATTTCTTTATTAACTTACCGGAAGTTGGTTAAGTCAGATTTCACATATGTTGGAGACCCATGAATACTGCTCTTTAGAGAATCGATTAGGGTATATCCCAAGTTCCCCCCCCCCTCGTCCCTCGTCTGCGGAGATCTTGAACATTGACCGCATGAGTCTCTTGAAGAAGTGTCACATCTACTTTATTGTCTTGAGCAACTCTTGCAAGGTAGCCGGATTTATCCTTTGATATACCTTCTATATTTAACTGTAGAATTCGAAGATTGTGAGTAAGGTCTTCTAAGTGACGTCCACTGGAGATTTCAGACGTCGGCCATCAGGAAATCCAGAAAAAGTCTAATAAAATCGAAGCTTTTATGGAGTACTTTAAAAAACGTCACAATGACATTACTGCCAAACCATAAACATTTTCTTAATTTTGCACTTAATATGGAAAATCACACTATGCTAAAACAAAATGCCATATGCGAGTCCTTCCTTTCACTCAAATCAATGGATTGTACGGACATTATGTCAGTTGTTTGCAAGAATAATAAGAATTTTAATTCCATTGTTTTTTCTCGTTCGTTCCGTACATCTGGAAACATAGTGCTGTTCGATTAAGAAACGTTATGACTTCGCTTATGTTTCTAGTAAAGTGACATAAAAGCGCGACCATAAAACTAATTTTAATCTGTCGTGAAACACACGAGCATAGAGAATGCAGAACTACGGTGCAGGAACTCCGATCAGTCTTAGTGCAGTCGAATATCATTAGGAAATCCAAACGCAAACCTTTAGACATCGACGTGGAGCGCAGGCAAATGTATTGTGAGATATTCACCGTTAAAAATGCATAGAATGGCTATTACATCGAAATTTTATGATCGCGAACGCAGTCTGTGAAAAGTCGTACATTGCGCCCAAATACATAAAAATATCGAACGTTAAACATGAATAATACAGGCGAGATACGGGACGAGCTGAATGCTAAAAATCAAGAAGTTCCAGAGGGAGCTGTGCCTTTAGTTGCGACCGGCGAATACTACGAACCGATCTCCTATCGGGCTGTCGTCGACGCCGCCAGATCATCTACAAATAAAGTACAAATTTTAACTAAGTCCGGAGTAATATTTACCGATTTGAGCGAACGTGGACTAGAACAAGAGATGAAGAAGCATCAGTCAACGCTCGCTCGTTCTAGTAGAACTTTTTTAATAGCAATCGCCTTTTCTACTGAAAATGGATTGGATCTGGCAGCATAGGAAGCCGGTCTAGCCGGATGTAGTGCACTAAACAGGGACCGCCGGCGGTAGTCGGGGCCGTCAATGCTATCCCGAAATCACATCAATACTTAATATGCAATTTGCGGTATGTGAAAAATTCATACCAGTTGCTCACTCCTACGGGTATTATAAGTTACACGGGGCGGCTATACGTCGTCTAGAGGGCCTGGGTCGCAGACCAAGGTGGAAACTGTAAATTAACGAGACACTTGAACAGTATCTGCGGCTAAAAACTGCTATCCGCATTAATCCTGAACGGGCGATTTGGAAAGTTATTTCGTCAAAGCAAAAGAAACACTAGCACAGCTTAGCTTCATATATAGCATATATTTATTTAAGTTTGCTGTACAGGGTGATCTATAAGCTCTAGATTCTAGGTAAAAAATGTTATATGAACATGTCCTTTTTCATTTAGTTTAGAAGTTATAAGCATTTACATTATTTATGTTAAAAATTTTATGCAATTGAAATCTCCCCTTTGAATCATTACTTGGGAATTTAACTAAGTTGGCTTTGAATGATTACTTAATTATCAAATCCATCACAAAGGTTTTTCTGAGTTAGCAATTATATATGAATTTTCGAATGAATCGACACCAACCTACTAGGTCAGTTTTTAGTGCATGATTTAGTGCATCACTTAGGGAAACGGGTAATCCGGCACCGAGACATGGTCGTCCCCATGAAATAAATGTACAAAATCAAGAAGGTGTTGTAGATGCTATTTTGGAGAAKCCTTTACTTAGTACGCGCGGGCTAGCAAATTCAATCACAGTTGTCACAAAATTTTGTGTGGCGCACCTTAAATAAAGAGGTCCATATCATCGTCAAAGTGTACAAGCACTACATCCTGAAGATAACCAGCAGCGATTAGAATTCTGCCAATAGATTCTTCAACAAATTGCACGTAACGCTAATTTTATTTCACTTGTTCTTTGGTCAGATGAATCATGCTTTACTAAGGATGGCATAACAAACTTCCATTATGAACAAGTATGGTCTTTGCAAAATCCCCATGGCATTAGACCCAGGCGATTTCAACGACGTTTTGGTGTAAATGTTTGGGGTGGCATTTTCAATAAACCTTGCTGCCTATACAGATCATAAATGATCGCTTAAATGGAGAGTTGTACAGACAACTTGTGGAACAAAGTACCACTTAATGTGATCGCTATTCGCTAATATGAGGTACCAGCATGACGGCGCACCACCACATAGAGGCAGAGAAGTAACTACCTGATTAAATAATAATTTTCCAAATCATTGGATTGGTAATGGAGGTCCAATAGCTTGCCCGCTACGCTCGCCGGATTTGAATTCCTTAGATTTTTATCTGTGGGGTCATATGAAGCAGCTGGGTTATCAGGTGGAGATTACCAATCGCAAGCTATTAATACAAAGAATAATGAATGCAAGTCATGTAATAAGAAACGATCCAAATTTTGTACAGCGCATAACACGGTCTTTAGTTCGAAGATGTGAAGCTTGTATTCTAGCGGAAGTTGATTATTTGGAGCAGTTTTTATAATTCACATTTAGATTTTTATTAAAAATGTTTTAGGCAAATTAAATAAATGTGAATAATTAAAATCCTTATAACTTCTAAACTAAAAAAAAGCACATACGTTCATATAACATTTTTTCTTAGAATATCATCATTATTCATCTGTTCAAGTTTGGCATACAGCTTATAGATCACCCTGTATATTGTTATTAGCATATATATTCTTATGAAATATTAATTTCATGCGACTACATTTGAGCGTTCAAAGAAAAAATCTTTTTGTTCAACGATAAGAAGTCCCGCAATTGCGAAGAAAAATCATAAAAAAACTCCAATCATATCTCGATTACCTTAAGCTACCACCAGATCAAGCTGTACGAGGGCATCTGTTGACCATGTGTTCAATTGTTTGAAGGGCGTCTCCACATTTAAAAGAAGGATTAATAGACGGATCCCATTTATTAAAAAACAAGTTGCATTTCCCACGACCAGTGCGAAGGCGATTCAGAGTGACCTAACACATTCTCGGGAGGTCAGTTCCTGCTACCTTTTCTGTAGGACCGTCTATAAGCTCTTGATGGTTTCTTAAGTTGCCAAACAGAACACCATCCATCTTCAATGGTGTAAGGAGCACGAAGGAAATCTCCTGTCCATAGAGTTTTCGGGCAGTTGGCCGAGTTGTAGGTAGCTCTTGCAGATTTCGGGAAATCACAAACTCATTAGGAGCTGATTGATATTTTTGCCAAGCTTTATAGGTAGCAAACTGTCTGGGAATCTCCGAAGGAGCAATGTTTGAAAGAATCGGAAGCCAAGGTAATGGAGTTGACTTGATTGTTCCTGTGATTAGTCGCATTGCAGTATTTAGTTGAGTGTCAATTTTTCCTGTGTGATGACTATTTTTCCAAACAGTACAGCAGTACTCAGCAGTGCTATAAAGCAAGGCAATTGCATTTGCACCCCAACTTGTACCAGCAAGCTCATGCAGGATCTTTTTACTAGTCTGTAATTTTTTACTGATGTTTTCTAGATGTTTCCTGTACGTTATAGACGTATATAGAGTCACTCCAAGGTATTTTGGTGAGAAATTATGTTTGAGAATTATGTTATTTGATATAATTTGAAGTAATAATAATACAGTCGCAATCATTCATATACATAATCAAGTTCAGTCCGCAGTACGTTAATATTCCAGTTTACAGTCAATCATATCTAGTGTGCTTACACACGCTGAATATGCCAATATGGTATTTATGTATGGTTTTTGCCAACGGAGTGTATCAGCTACTTCTAGAGAATATGGAAAGCGTTTTTCGCCCCGTACCATCCACAAATAGGCATGATTGACTATAAACCGAAATCTGAATAAATTTTACTTAATTGTAACAGTAATATCGTTTGTTTCATTTGTCATGGCCTTGCTGATGTGATTAGAATATCCCATTTCTGTTTAAGCATGTTCGAACAAAATGTCTATCTCGAAAACGGTTAATCTTACCTACATACAAAAAAAATAAATTTCTTGTGCAAGAAGAATGATAGATTTCAAAAATTAGGTCAGAACCGTGAAACCACTAAGGGATGAACAGTTATTGAGAAGAAAAGGGTAACTAACCTCAAGTTTTCTACCCCTCATTGAAAGTAAGGAAATGAAAATGTGTCTGAAATCAGGCCCTTCTATATAGCTAGGGGTATAAGGGTATAAGTCGATACCAGTTTTTTTGTTCAGAATTGTGAATACTACCATTTCCCAAAATATTGTGACTTCCTCCTGAATCACCCTGTATATCTACGAAGCACATAGCTGATCCATCGGCCATTTTTATCCTCTGGATCTAGAACTCTTCAGCAAAGTTGGCTTACAGTTCGACTAAATGAACATGCCAGCGATTCTCGTCCTCGAGCTTCTTTTGTTTATTATTATCTGCAACTTTCGTATTTATATTTCTTCTATAAAATCTCAGAATCAAACGAGATGAAAGGATTAAACCTTTTCCTATTTAACTTTCCTTCTAGCTCTACTAATTTCCGAGTAATAATTTCCGAATAATAATCATTGAAATCGGCCTGCATATGCAGTACGTATAGTCAGTTAAATCTTGATGCTTTTGTAATTAATAAAATTATTATAAACTTACGCTGTCATTTTTTAGTTTTGATCAAGTAAATCATGTTTATGATTAGCTGTTTCCTCTCAAAGTTAATTATGACAGGAGAGCCGGTACTTGAATAGCCTCTGTACTAAAAATTTTCAAAGAAATTTGCTTGAATTACAAAATTCAGGAAGATATTTCATCTGTACCGTACTTCGTTACCCTATGTAAGCTTTTTGCCTGAGAACGCGTGAAAACCCTCCACCCCCTCCCTAGAAGGTGTAGCTAATCTCGTAAAGGCAGGTTCGTCGACCAAAACAATGGAACACAAGAATGTTTTGCTATCGGGGGCGTCGCGTTATGAACTTGGCTGGGGATTTGAATTAAATCGTAGCCAATTTTCGCGGATGAAGTGAACTATTCAGCAACGAAGTTCGTCGATAGATACAGACGTTCGCGATACACCACGGGGGAATAGTGCAATTTTAATTCGCCATTGTATTGCATTATCTCCGACCGCGCAACTGAAAGCCGGTCCCCGTACGAAATTTATCGGCCCTAAAAACAATAGGGTGGCTTTTCAGCATCTACATGTGTCAGAATAGAAAGAAATAATCAAGACCTACACTTTGTTTCATCTTTTCGAAAAGAATCATTGTTTTATCCTCAATGCCTTGATCACATCCATAGGGTTTTCTCTACAAACGTAAGAGGTTTGAACACATTCAACAAAATGCTGGGGCTGAACAGCGCTATCAGTTGAGGTTGAATTGTGGTAGAACCTTGCAGTAAATTTTTTTAAAACAAAAATGGCCACATGGATTTCATTTAAAATATTATGCAATACGTAACTTTGCTGGTAGGTGGCGCATTTAATACGGCATGTCAAAGGATCGTTTTTTCTCCAAAAAGTTGCAGTATGTTGGTTTAAGATAAAGTCCTTATAATCTAAGTTTACTTTTTACCAAATTTTATTAGTTTTCTCATTTTTTTCTAGTTGCTATGGTAACAACAACAGGAGGGACAGAAGTTTAAAGTCTTCAAAATGGCATAACTCAAGTATGGTTTAAGCGAATCCACGAATGATGGCTATCTTTAAAGTAAATTTTGTTTTCAATGTAATCATAAATAATTTATATGATAAGCATCAAAATGGGTCAACCAGGTGACATTTAGTTTTAAATCTCTAAAAACTTGATGTATTAAAAAATAAAAAATGAAGGATAAATGGAACGTAAGAAGAGTAAATACCTCCGCAATATACTAAAGAAGCAAAGGAAACTAAATAGAAAGAAAATGATATCACTGAATGATTACATATACCTATTTAAGCAGTGGATACGAGCCAAAAAACAGCCAACTTAATTCAGTTTAAATTCAAACAAACTGGTCAGTATATGTTTAAAGGAAAGTTGCAAATAATCATTTTTGAAAACGTTCACGCCCCAATAAAGGAAAATATCGAGAAGACAAAATGTTTCTACGACCGACTGGAAAATGAATAGGAAACCATACAGGGATGCCATGTGTGAAGTTAGGAATGTAGAAAATTCACAGACCAGCAATTTGTGCTACAAGTAAACATGCCGGATCGAACTAAGCGGGCAAATTTTAATAGCCATTGCGAAACAGAAGCAAATAAGAATAAGGAGCACCTAGTTTAGAAGAAAAGAAATCTATAAAGACACCTGGACGTCACCAGATGGTGTGTACGTCAACCATGCAGAAGAAGATTAACAGAGATGCGTGACAAATATCACAACGTAAAGAGGACATGACGTACAATCTGATCACTACTTGGTAGGAATAAAATAAAAGCAAAAATACCAGTAGTTAAAAACAGAAGACATACAAAAGACTTTAGAAGAGGCATTAAATAGAATGTACAGAAAATATCGAAAGTACAGACAACAATTAGCAGAGAGATTATATGTATAAGGAAAAAGAAATAAGATACATAGAAAATTTGGAACAAATTGAGAAGAGAAACTCTAGGGGTAAGAAAAGTGGACGAGAGATGCCGACTAAGGGAAATGCTGCAAAGAAAAACAAAAGAAATAGCACTGGAACATGAAGCACAAGGGAAGAAATGTAAAACTAATGAGAGCAGAAAATGAAATTTAATGAAAAGTTAACCAACGTAACATTGTTTTATTAGGAAGAGGTGAAATAAGAAATTAATATCAAGGAATCTTGTCTACATTCCACAGGAATAAAGGGGATTTTTAAACGGAAAAAGCATTTGAAAGAACTGTTAAACGAGGGACACCAGGTTAAAGAAGAACCAGAAGATAAAGACGTCGACACAGAATATCTCGACTACCAGAAAATGAAAAACAATAAATATCTCACTTACGATAACACTTCAACCGAGTTACCTAAATATAGAGGGGACTTATTATCGGAAAAAATACAACATTTAATGGAATAGGTATGGAAACAAGAAAAAATAACTCAAGACTGGACGGAAGTAATACCGGTACCATTATATAAGGATGACAAAACATAATGTTTGTACTATAGAGGAATAGCACTGCTCAAGATAACGTATAAAGTTTTTAGCTACCTACTTGAAAAATAAACTACCAACGATAGTAGAAAAAGAAATCGGAGAATACCAGGAGGGTTTCAGAAAGAATAGCCAAAAAAATCCAAGCAAAGTGCCAAAAACACGAAAACGTGGATTTTAAGCAAGTGTACAACACAGCTATTAGAAGGGAACATTACAACATATTGGAACAGCTAGGTGTAAAAGGAAGTTACGAGCAACGATAAAGTTAACTTGAAATGGAACAATAAACCAAGTAAGAATAAAAGGCAAAACAACAAATTTGTTTAGTGTGCTAATAGACAATAATATATGACGGCATAGCTCGGGTAACAAAAGAAAGAAATAATGAAGTTAGAGCAGACTGCAGAGAGAGTTGGTCTATTAATCAACGAAACAAAAGCAAAGTTTGAAAGAGGAAGCCAATTTACTTACCTATATGCACTGAATTGTTTGCAAAGCCAGATATGAAAGGGAAAATCCATAGGAGAATATTGGCAGTAAACAAACGTTTGGGAGCGAAGAATAACAAAAACATAAGGTCAGCAGATACAAGACAAGATAGTTACAAATAGCAGCGAAGTATAGACATTGTGAAACCTGGAAAAAAGCACACTCCGTATGTAAAAAAATTCTGAGGAAAAAAATACATGGGAGAGAAAGACAAACACGAAATTGGCAGAGCCTCTACAAAAAATACTTGTTATTTCAGCGTTTGTAAGAGAACAGTGTACGAGTGTACCGCAGCGAAATACCGAAAAGACTGTTACGGGGGGATAAAAAAGAGAAAAGAAGCAAGTGGGTGGATAATGGATGAAATGGCATGTCATTTATAGGAATGCGAAATTACGAACTGGAAAGAAAAAGCACTGCACAATGTTGAGGCTGGAATTAGCGTGTTTTCATTATTTCAACTCATTACGGTACCAGGATCTGTGCTATCGCTAACTTCGTACATCCTACGATTCTTAAATCTGATTTCAGAGAACTTCGCCGGCGTTTTATATTGCTTAATGCCTCAAACTGGCAAAGAAACACAACAGAGTCCACGTTCATTAAGGTGCATTGCCTCACTAACCCGCTGAGCGCAGTTGCCGCGAACTCCTCCTAGTCGCCACGTAAAATCTTAATCAGTGATAAATTATACACTACATTCAATTTAGACTGTGAGTCTATCAGGGAACGGTAAATTTCTTGGTCGAAAATTGCCAGAAACTAACGCGCAGCCCCTAAGACCCCCTCGAGCGCGTCTACAAGATAGCAGTCTAGCATTAAAATTTATTCGCCTTCAAGATTAGAACAATCGATAGGGCCCGTGAATTAATCTGTGCAGACACACAGATTTTCTATCAGGGAGGCCGATGTAAGTGGCGGCCCCATCTTGAGCTCAATGGGCCCCTAAATTTTGAACAATGCACGCAACCAGACATAAGCGATAATAATTAATCGCATATTGTAATCAATCAAAACGATATCTGAATGTCGGAGCACAACAACTGATGGTGTAACTGTTGCTCGCGCCGGCCTGCAGGAGCGACTCGGATACCCTTTATCGACCCCGCGGGCGATTTTTTGCGAGATATATATTATGCAGTCTGATCTACGGTTCAACTGGCAACCCCTTTTGCTAAGCCCCCGACACTAACGAAATAAAATGGACGTAGGCCTAGTTTCCACTCTTTACGTTCCGACAGACGAACCAGAATGATCTTTCTGGACGCGTCAAAAGGGAGATGAGCGCCGGATTCCTTGAACTCTTCAAGCAAAACGAACACAATCGTGGGATATAAAACTCCGTGAATTGTTAGTTTAGTACAAACGATTACAGATCGTTTCCTATCAAACAGCTCCTCTGCTTTCGCACTATCTGCTTGTAATATATTCTTTACTGAGATTCGGCTATTCTCCAATATATATGTGATTTTGAAAGTGATGTCTTAAATTAAACTGCAGCATCTCAACAAATATGATAACAATATATCGGCAGTGTAATTCATCTTTTAAAAAAAATATAACCCCCAAAATCCCCACCCTATTCGGCGTCACTGACTTCCAAAACAAACGTTATTATTAAGGTAAAAAACTTACCGAAGTAAAAAAGCCAAATTCAAGCGCACGTTGGAATAGGAAAGTACGGAACAAACACCAAAAAAGCATAGCTACATTACAAAAGATATTCAAAATGTAATCCACACAAGCTTGCACTCGACGCATCATGGAGACTCGCACTTGACCGTTTATTCGATATAACTGAATGCACTGGCCAATCTCAACCTAATAGCGCCCATAAATAATAAAAATAATAATAAATGCCCTTTATTCAGCGTAGTTCAGCATATTGCTGTTTTACAACTAAACTGCATAATCAGTACATATGATCTAATAAACTTAATTCTATTCATAACTGTTAATGATGATGATAATAATAATTGCAAAATTCCAAATTTAAGAGAAAAAAACAGAATCAAAACATCCATAAATACACAAACCAATCATGTCTGGAAATGTTACAATACTGATTATAATAGTAAACTAGATGGGGAAAAAAACAACATTAGTGGATATTTCCATTCACACTGTCCCTCCTGCTGAGAATATACCGGAAAATTTGATTTTTGAAAGAGGAAAGAGGAAAGAGGTAGCTGTTTAAACTTGTCTGGTAGTCGATTATAAATTGAACTGCTAATGCTATAATGAAAACGGTCTCTAAAACACAGCAGTTCTATGCATTGGTACACGTAGCCTATTATGAACATCAGTGTTTAGCATTAATAAGTTGTAAAGATAGATTGTAGTAGCACTGTGCAATATGGATGCAGAATGGCCCTCTGGCGCATACGTAGCCATCCCAATTTCTTTAACCACAGATAAACGTGATCTCGCCTTTTTAAGCCAAATATGAACCTTACACAGGCATTCTGGTCCCGCTGAACCCGTTAAACAGTTGCCACATCTAAACAAGGTGSACACACAATGTCGCAATAATCAAACAGCGAGAGTATGAGACCACAGCATAGAGTAGCTGGTATCTGCTGATTTAACATAGTTTTTTTAGTGTAGAAGCATCTGAGAACATCGTAAGCCCTGCGAGTCATACTATTAACATGTTATCTAAACCTACACTCGCCATCCAGAATCATCAGAATCGCCGCTAGCACTAGAAATATATATCTGCGTATCATCAGCATAGAAAMGACAACTACATTCCTGCATATGTGTACCAAAATCCGCAGTTAATAGCACAAAGAAAAGTGGACCTAGTATGGAGCCCTGAGCGACTCCCTGGTCCACCGTTTTAGATCATCCGCGTGTCAAATCTGATATCTATTGTTTAAATAATTTTCAATTAGATTAATTGCATCTTTGTCAAATCCAAAATAAATTAGCTTGCTGGAGAGCAAATCATAAGGTACAGTATCAATGATTTTGCTGTAATCAATAAAGACAAGGGTCGTAATTCACCCCTCCCGAATCTATGCATAACCTGAGTATCATCCGCGTAAATATGATAATCCCCATATCTTATAAATGGCGTCAACACGGACGTATGCAAAGAAAAGGCAGTGGCCCCAAAATTGCGCCGGTTCCTAACCCCAAGTGATGTAGTATCGCAAAAAGCAAGTCATAGCTAAGGGTGTCACAAGCTCTCGAGAAATCTAACAAAACCAACAGACAAAAATTATCTTCACCCAAAGCTTTCAACATTCCATCCGTGACGTTTAATAAAGCTGTCTCACAACTATAGTTTCTACGAAAACCCGACTGTGGTCGCGGTAGCAAGTTATACCGTCGTACATGACTATAAACAACTGCAACATCATAATTTTCTCCAACACTTTGGATAGCAAAAGTAAAACGCTTATAGGCCTCAAATCTTTATACGTTACGGGAGTACCAGTCTTAGAAATCGGTGTCACAACAGCATGATTCCAAGAATCGGGAAATATTCCGCGACTGAGACAAACATTTATAATATGTGTGAATATAGGCAGAGGTACCGGGATGCTGTAAAAAATTAAATTTAGAGAGATCACATCGTACCCGCAAGCATTAATTTTACGGATTTAATAGCATTATAAACCACCCTCTTGCTCACGAAAGAAAATTCAAAACGCGATTGAATCATTCTGTTTTTCAAATATCTCCTGAAAAGCAACAGATCAGGTCGAAAATTCTTAGTTGGAAGATCTAATAAAAACTTACAGTAATCATTTGCATTACTCAGATTTTTCGATAATGAAGAACAATCAGGGTATTTGTTAAATATCATCATTATTTGGGCATTCACTATGTCATTTCTAAAGAGTTTAAAAACAAGTTCAATATATCACTTAAAGTTGTACCTAAGAAAATACGAGGCTGGAGAGTTTTAGGTGGCGGTCCCTGTATGCAGTATTTTATCCGGCAACCTGGTTACCATTGAAAACGGATGATTACTCAATTTTCGATAAGTAATTAAAAAATGATTTCAATAAGTAAGATGTGAGTACAGGTATAAATATTCTATATAAATAATGAATTCTTACAGAATCTGTTTTTATACATTTAAAAGTTGTACAAATTTCCTTTTGCTTTAGAAGAATAGCATGATTATTGTAATATAATGTTAGCACAGAATAATTTAATGCGCTGTTTAGTGTTTAGCTTTTAGTTTTTGCACATTTTACCGTAGGCTAGTAAAAATCTATTATTAAGTTCGGAAATGTATACGCCAAATGCTGAAACCGTACTGAATGATATTAATGATTGTAACTTCTGTTGCTGGTTGACGCCTGTAGTGTCTTTTAGTACATGGCATTTAGTGCCACCAAGACAAAAATCCGTTCAGTATCAAAATTTCGATATTCCGGGTATGGATATTTAATGAGATGGTATCGTTCGGTATCGATACTGGCATGTAAAAGTATCGACGATGCTAAATATCGGTACTTCAGACGTTTGTTACTAGTCCTAGCTATACATCCCCCCACTATTTAAAAAGTAATACAAAACTTAAAAGCATACAACATAAATTTGTTGTAATGAACGTTCATAAAAATAACGGGTCAAGTAAATCGATTATAGTTGTCGTCGTCGTAGCAAACAAACTAAACTGTGATGACTACGACTTGCGTCGATTTTATTCCGCGATTTGTAAGCATTTGCGCAGCCAAACATGAAATGTGCATCAATTTATACGAATTTACGCACTATGTTTCGGCCAGAAAGAGAGAGAAAAACATGGCTTGCTTGACCCATTTTTTATGAGCATCCGTTATATATATATGAGTATATCTATATTATAGAAAAAAAGGCGAAGAAAGTCAAAGCACAGGCCGAAACGTCGTTAGGATAATTGTGACAAAATCTAAAAAAAATCGCAAATGTGCATTTCATGACATTTTCCCTTCGCATTTGCTAGAAACGACCAGCAAAAGCGCAACGTGGCGAAGTGCGACAGGTTTGTCAGGCTCTCTGCCGTTAACCCGACTGGAGATCCGAATTAAATCGCTGCCAATTTTCATGGCAGTTGGGAACAACGAAACAAACTTGGCCGACAGGTACGTCCGCCGTGCTGGCGGAATATTCGTCCGATTTTAATTCTCCGCATTATCTTCGACGGCGCGAATCGAACTGTAACTCCGCTGGGCTCAATCCGAAATGTAGATTAAACACCAACTTTGCACTCATCTTATTACGGCTATATTTACAGGACGATTTGGCCGATCGAAATTTTGCGATGTGATTCTTCTCAATATTGACACGGGCCGAACTAATAACAAAAGGATTAAACTCTTGATTGAAATAAAACAGGGAGAAATTGGTAATTTCACGTTTTTGCTACAGCTGTGATCTAGCGTTCCCCACCTACAATGATCGGGAAACTTTAGGTACATGTTATTAGCTAAAGCGATTCGGTTTCCCCGTGTTTGCTTAACAATTCCGAAAGCTGTAGACGAGGGAAGTACATACCCCAAGTTAGGAGGTCACAAACCTCGCAACACAGTCATTAAATCCTTTTACGGTGATGGAGATCCAGCATCCCATTTTTTTTAGCGAAAAAAGACCTCATTATGTCGAGGCATAATCGATTTTTTAACCAGCATTATCGCGAGCAAACAACTGAATCGCTCGAACTCATTAACGTCTATGTAAATTGAGTTTGCTCAGGTGTGAGTATAACAATCTAGTAGGCCGGCTCTTTCGCGTCGATCGCGATGCCAGCGATTCCATCATCGTGCAGCAACTTGAATAGTGAACCACCCTGTTGGAAACGCAGATAGCGGCGTGCTTTTAAACCCCCACCCCCGAACCGGGCTAGTTTACAAATTCGTATTAATTATGGTCTCGGCTGAATGCCGGTGCAAACGACGGAGTATCGAGAAGACGATATCATCCTGAGGAATTTATCTTTTAACGCGGTTAACTGCGCTTTTATCTACGGTTCCGACGCAAAGGACCCGCAATCGGGATGCTGGAGCATGCATTTCTGCTGACTGTTCCTGCACCCACGCATCCGCCGAAGATGAGGACGCTGTTGCTGAAACACGACTTTTTGTAGCGCCGGGACGAAAAACCGCACGTGCCGGGGCGGGCCGTTTTGAACGCGCGGTTTCAGTCTCTCAGTTAAGATTTTAATCTCCAATTTGGCGGTGTATTTCCTCATCACCTGAACCCTTTGATGTGGTGTCATGCAACTAGCAAAGTTAATTCCGGATGAATGAGGAAGGTTAACAGCTCGCGCGATCGTATGGGAACCAGTCCCCCTATCGATAAAAGCCCCTGCCTAAGCTGAAACGCGAGAACTCACGTTGGCGTGGCGTGCCGTATAAGTGAGAAAACGCAAAGTTGGGGCTTTAATAGAAATGTTCCGCTCGCGCATTACATAACGCGATATTTAAGGGTGCATTACGCAAATCTAATCATAACCTTTTGCGAAAGGATCGACTTAATCAATTGTTCACTGCGCGAGTTAGAATATTGAAAACCCGAAAATGGTTTTTTAAAAACTATTAATTATAGAATTACAGCTAGACTACAACGTATGTATGAACTTAACATTAAGAATATCTAACAACTACTGATCGATGTTCTCTGGTCTCGTAACCATGACGACAATGCCGACTCATCATTATACCAGGTTCAGGTTGCAGTTCCTGACATAACAACAGGTTACCGCCGGTCACGATAGGCGATCGTAACCCCTCCACCCTTAGTGAGCGAGATACATCTGGATGGCATCTCGCTAAATTTGGATTCGATTGGTCGAATTTTCCAAATTTGGTCTTGTAGCATTGGCTGATCTTGGAGTCCTTCTGGATTTTTGCTAGAACATATTTGAACAGTGTATAGGTCACTAATATGAATAACAAGCAATAAAGTATGACTGTCCAAATATCAATACTATTAAACTTGAGTGTCGATGGAAATTCTGTTTGACGTAGGGACTGTTCTTAATTACTTAATTTGGCTTGCAAAGTGTTCAGGTCTTCTATGTGGACTTCGTCAAGTTGAAGTGGTGATCTTGGGCCTGAAGGTGTTGCCATTCCGCTTGCTACAATTATTTCAGGTAGCAAAATTGGTTTATAATTTAACTTAGAATTTTTATATACTTTCAAAACGTATTCATCGATTGTTACCATACAATTTGGATAAGCTGCAGTACGTAGTTACCATGAAGTGGAACAATTTCTTCTTGATCATTACAAGTTTGAATAGCATTAATTTTCTTCGGTAAAATTATTAAAAGTTTATCTTTAGCAAGTTTATGTAATTTTGGTTTCATTAAATTTATCGGAAATCGGTTGCAATTGGTCACGTTTTCTTCATGCTTTAATAATTGTACTTCACATGGTGATCCTCTTGTTTTCTTCTCTACGTTGAGGTCTTCACAAAGATATTCAGTGTCCGTTACTTTCTTYCACGGTWCGTTGCTAAGTGCGTAGCTTTGCTCATTTWTAATTAAAAATTTTGACGTTGGAACAATTAATTCGATGTGAACTTTAATTTAGATTGGTAATGGAAAAATTTTGAAATAATTGTAATGTTCTTTTATTGTCAGAGGTTCGAGCGATGCTTGTCTCTTCTCCAGGTCTTCGTTGCGTCGATGCTGTTTCCAGTGGGTTATTCCAACAAAATATCCGAGATCGAACGGTTTCGAATATTTCTAATAAACGGTTAAAACCGACCAGCGTACGGTGATGTTTGTCCACGGCTGTTTAGAAATATCCWACTCACTGCGCCAGTTAAAWTATTGAAAACCCGAKAATAGTTTTTAAAAACTATTTATTCTAGAKTTACAGCMAGACTACAACGTATGTATGAAGTTAACATTAAGAATATCTAACAATTACTGATCGATGTGCCCTGGTCTCGTAACCATGACGACAATGCCGGCAATGGCATCTCTATACGCATGGAAGTATTATGTATGATGTTTCTGCTGTACTTAAGTGTATTATTGCGTTGTTAGTTGCCGTATTGTAAATGGTTGTATATTGTGTTTTATGTAGTGTTTTGTCAAAGCCTACCGATAGAACTAGCCGTGACACTCAACCCCACCTACTTTGTGACGACACAACTGGAGATGTAACTATCGTCATCATCTTTGTTTTAGCGGGCTGTGCCGCATGTTTTGGTGGTAGTAGTCAAAATATACGGGAACATGCCGCTCACTAAAGTAAAAAAAATACAAAGATGCAGACGAGCGCACCTGGTGAAAAGATGGCAGTAAAGAAAATATACCGATGCGATCATTCAGCCTCAATTTCGACTATTCTATTAACATATACAGGTTTTCTATAAAAGATTCATGCGACGCGGGCAGCGTTGATTTCTTAATTCTTTGTGCCGCCTTTTTGTAACTGCTACCAAGCTACAATAAGCACAATATCCTGTCAACTGTCACATATTATACTGAAAGTTGCGGATATAGTTGTATAGTTTATAATGATTTTCAAAAAACTTACGATCATGACGAATTGGTTAAGGCTTTCGCGGCCAGGTGATGAACTGTTGTCCTGGTTCGGGTCTAAAGGTCATCGTCGGTTGGAATTGCTTCCTAACGTTTTGCTAGCACGAGTGGCAAGCTTCTTCAGAGGTCCTTCCATCTCCGGTGCTAGTCTACATCTAGCAAACCCAAGAATAAATGAAATTAGGACTAGCAAATGTGAAACGGGCCAAGAAGAAATGTAAACAGTTCAAGATAACTGAAATAGGTGAAGTTAAAGAAAATCGATCGAAGAAAGATAGCAGATGAGGTTAAAATAACAGTCGAAGAAAAAATCGGTCGCGTCGGAGAGACGATCTCGACTTTGAAGATGGACATACCACCGTATGATGGGCAGACGTCTTTTGAGACCTACAAGATGTAGTTCGAGGCAGCTGGGAAGGTATACAACTGGAACGATCAGAAGAAAGCTACGGTTTTGGTGATTGCTCTGCGAGGACCTGCACTGGATTTGCTTCGCACGTTACAAAGCAGATTGCAACAAGCTGTCTGCTGCTTTGCAGCTACATTTCGGAGAACAGCATCCACAACAGTCGTTTCGTGCGCAGCTAAGGAAACGAAAGACAAAAGTAGGCTGAAGATTCCTGCAATAATCGTAGACGAAACGTCTCGTGTAAAAAGAAGAAGACATCGACCACGGCCATTGTGCCCGGAAGCTTTATATCATCATTTAAGCATTAATCAAAAGATGGAACCTTCTTCCACAAAGGTACATCAGAAATATTAAGTAAATACTGTTCCCCTCCCCACCATTTTCGACCGCGAGCTACTCCCGTAAAAGGATTTGTAAATAATAATTCTGAAAGGGCTTGGAGCAGACATCCAGTGAATTTATTTCTGAACATATGTCGCTTGAATCGTTTCACTGCAATGTGTCGAATCAAAGAATTCAGTGCAGCGCGATCGGGTACACGAGGTCCATTATTCGTCAAACAATGGTCAGCGTATTCCAGGTGATGTGAAGGGGCATTATAATACATTGCGTCGATATTGATGTGCGTTATGTCGCACGAGACTCACTTATCACCACGGACAATGCACCCAAGGGATGTACAGGCCGGTCGGCGTACTGCGTGTAATAAAATTCCCATTGTTTCCGTTTTTAGAGAAGAAAAGGCCGTCGATGTTGCTGAATCCCGGTGGTTAAGGGATAAATTACGCAAACTGTCAATTAACGCCGAAGCACCAACGTAACTTCGAAATATATTGTAGCGAGATGAATGCTTCATTTGTTGTATTACCTAAAAATATCGGAAGCCGGTTTAGAAAAGATACATATAAAATATTTTGCGCGGGTTGACGCTAACACATCTCATTAAGATTGTTTGATGAAATAGTCTATATTAATGAGGGGAAAACCAAATATGTGGAAAGTGGAAGGGATAAAATCGTAGGTCACTGCTGTCTCCCTGCGGAAACAAATCATAAGTGTTACTTTTGAAGCTTTACGTCAAAGAATATCGCTGAAAAAGTCGCTAGACAACACCCCCTTTACGAATGGTGACAACTTTAAGCAATCAATACAAAAACACAGATATTCTTTGAACTATTATACAGGGTTTGTATAAATGATTCATGCATCCAGGGCGCTTATGGAAATTATCGATTAAATCAATTTGTCGCCCCTCAGGAAAGTGACGTATACTTGTCATCTGCAAATTTTTGAATTATTTGATATATTTTAATATAAGAAAACGCCTGGGAGTGTGTATTTTCTCATATTCTGTAGTGTTTTGTGGGATAATTAACTTTAAGGTTGTAGAAAGCTCACATTTCGGAGCTGTGGGGTGACATTGATCTGCAACTTTCAGTATTATCGCCGTGCATATTGTAGCTTGGCAGCAGTTTCAAAAAGGCGGCACAAAGAATTCAGAAATCAACGCCGCCCGCGTTGCATGAAGAAGAAGCCCTGCATATTGTCATTAGCTGTATTTATGCTTTAGAGGGCAAAGCTAAACAAAAAAGTTTAGGGTGTTTATAAAATGAGTGGTTTGTTTTATATCTGCTTGAAGGTTCAATCTAGAGATGGGTCGTACATGTGCGAGTCGTTCAAATCGAACGTTTTTGGTTTCCGCCAAGTTGTCCGCAGTGTGACTATCTGAATAATTATAACATTCCAAAAGAAAACATTATAACTTTTCTTCTTTATCTATGAAGTGTGCAGTTACTGAAATGTAATTTTCGTTGCCTACAAAGGTCCAACTATCAGTAGTTAAACACACTGCTTTGCATTCCTCGAGGCACCTAAAAACTTCTTCCTTCTTCATATTGTACATTTGAGGGATAAGTACCTTCGAAATTGTTTTTCGAGAAGGCATTTGATAATTTGGGTTTAAAGCAGATATAAACTGCTGAAAACTTGAACTTTCTACGAACTGAAATGGTAGATAATCCTTCACAATTGTTTGTATAAGTAACTTGTTGATATCGTCACGTGGTCTAGTATTAAGAGGTTTGTGAAAATATTCTGATACGGATGTTGAAGACCTAGATATACCTGAAGCTGATGATGTAGCACATGATATTGAAGGTACTTCTGGAGTGGATGGAGCAGCGGACGTTGTGGCTAATGATTTTTGTTGTTTAGCAGCTTCTTTTCCCTTCTGCAAGGTGTTGTCCGCATGAAGATGTTTACTTTTAAGGTGTCGAGTTAAGTAGAACGTAGAACCTCCCTTAATAGGTAAAACATGCGAACGAAAGTTGCATTTTGCCTTATTTTCTTCTGCTTCGTGAAGTGAAACCATAATGCACTACTTTTCTGAGAAAACAGCTCATTTTATAACGTTCACCCGTTTACTGACAGTCAACCACTTTACATAGCTAAGCTGCATTAAAACTGAAAATTTAGAGCTCAAAATTGCTTTTTGTAAGTTTACACTTCCTTTGACATGCTGTACCGGGAAGTGAAACAAAAACAATTAGTCATTTTTCGTGACAAAGATATTTCATATTCAATCGTATATGTGTCGAAGTTTAGTGCAAGTAAACCTATAAAACTGTCTTTTGATGGATGTAGTCTAATATCCAAAGCTCGTAAAATATGTCTGCCATTGCGGTCACTGTGCGTAATAAGTCGCCGACAAAGGAAGATTCCTTAGTATATTTGTTACGTCAGTCCAATAGAAGTAGGACGTGCAAGTGCAAGGTCACGGTCCCATTTTTCGTGATAGATGAGCGGTGTGCGTACGGCACATAAGGAGTCGTTCATTTTAAAGAGCGTGCGAAATGTGCTAGCACACTAAAAAATGCTGGTTAGACCCATGACTAGTTCAATTGATTTGAAATATAGTATAACAATCGTGAGATGATACCTACCGCTTCTTTAAGTTTCATTTACGAAATACAGAATTTCAAATTTAGGACAAATATAGATATTTCCAAACAATAATTGACCGTCATGATCCCTTATATGTTGTGCTAAGTCGAATTTTTTATTTAGGGAGAAATATTGGACGATAAAATTTAGACCGTTTTATCAAGTGAGGGTGTTAGCTTATATCTAAAGATGAATTTAAATTGAACTGTAACGATGCTCCTATCCAAAAACAAATGATGTCCTACACTTCTTCAAAATACAGATATAACACTATTGTTTCGACCCTTTTAACATTTATTTTCTATAGATATACGCTGAAAGGCTTCCAAAAACATATTGGAACGTACGTGTACACACATATTTTTAAAACATATACTTAATTATCTCAGCGGAAGTATCAAGTGATATAGTGATATTATTGCAATTTTATTATACTAACTAATAATAATGAGAAACTCCTATAGATGTGATGATTTTTGTTAAAAAGTTCGATTAAACAAGGTTCGTTAATTTCAAATTGATGTGTAGGTGGCAGAAAGGTATATGATTGTCAGTGCGGCATTGTGTTAAATATATTTTTGATAAGTTATTTTTATTTATGTACGGTTATTTATGCAATTTATGTATATGTATTATTCCTAAAAAAAATTTCAACAGTCTTTCAGTTAACCGGCCAACTTATACAACTTTAGCTCCAAGAAAGGCTACATGATTTTTAAAAACGTGAAAACGGTAACTTACAGTCCTTTTCGTTATAAAAATTTATTATATGCACCATCGCCTTTGGATGCAAACATCAAACATCCATCATCAGGTGACAGGCTGGCATTTTAGGTTTCGTTGTAKTTATTATAATAACAAGTTKGAAAATACAATCATAATACTTACAGATGAATGGATAAAGTAAAAACCCAAACAGACAACTATGATTTTGTATCAGCCGTTAAACAACATGTTAAGGTAAATAAATTTTGAAAAAGTGAAACGAGAGCACGCGGAAGGTTAACAAATGATAGGTGACAAAACTTACATRGGATAAAACTAAAGTAATCAAAAATTGAAACTATCTCTTAAACGGAAATAAGGTTAAACTGAGAGACTAAAAAATGAGAAGGAAGGTTCCTTCTCACTCAATCACTTACCCCCCCCCCAAGAGAGAAATGTGTCATCAGCATACCCATACCAAAAAAAATCGTTTAAAATGGATTTCAACAAGGTTGCGTTCTTCAAGTTGATTCATAAAAATTTTTGCTACTTCTACATTGTTATTAGCAATTTTATCCTGCTCACGTAGTAGCTCTCTGATGCCATCGATAGGAACCTGCACTATGCCGATTTCTATCACAGCGGAACTAAGGGCATTAGCTCTTTTACCCATTTTTTTTGAGGGGGAAATAGAGTATTTGGAATTATTCAATACTCTTGAGTGAAACTAAAATGTGAAGTCAGTTCTTACACGGGTGTCAAATATTTTTTATTGAGGTTGAAGTTATTATTGTTGTTAGAAGAGGGATCTTGACCAACTGGAGGGCTTTTTACGGGCATATAACTATCAACAAGCTTAATATCAAATAAAACGTTATCAAAATTCGAATTAGCGTAAATGTTAATAAGGTTTTTTGGTTTGAAGGCTTCCGTGGTTGTTGTCGATGACATGTTATTTTCCGGACTGGTTCCCACGTTGGTTATTAGACCTTGACGTTTCGACACTCATGTCGGTGTCTTCCTCAGAAGTAACTCTTTAGCTCTTTCAGAGCTACTTCTGAGGAAGACACCGACATGAGTGTCGAAACGTCAAGGTCTAATAACCAACGTGGGAACCAGCCCGGAAAACAACATGTCATTAAATGTTAAGGTGTTATATCAAGCGAGAATGGTGGGTTCTATCTCTAGATGTACGTCGATCTAGAAGAAAATTCCCTACTTAGCTTGGAACCAGTTTATTCATAGAGCACTAATCTCTTTAACTTGGGTGTAGCCCTTTCGTACTCTCCAGTCCACTACTCCACAGATATACGCATAAACAGTAATGGTCCTTGAATTATTTTATAATCATTGTGGCTATGGGAAGTCTTGCACTTTCGTTAATTACGGACTCTCACTGAATTCACTCATTCATGCTCGTTTCAGATGCGTGGGGCGCTAAACGCACGGACCATCCGACCCCCGTCCGAAAAATGGCGCCGGTCCCTCCCGCAGAGGGATCCGGGCCGCAAATAAAGAATAATGCATGTTAAGGGTCAGATTTGCGGATATAAAATCAATTTACTGTATTTCATATCGGGCCACACTCCAGATGAACCGTCGTTCGGGCTGGCGAGGATATCTGCGGTTGTGGGCCATCAGCGTGTTAGTCACGTCTTGGATTACAGCTCACCATGGAGGGCTGAGCGCCCGGACAGTTTCGAGTGAGCCCTTGAGAACTGCCGTCATTTCACACAGAATGCACGACGTGAAATTTTAAATGGGCGTTTGAACCCGCCGAAATTGATTATTCGGGTGTAATGAGAATTTTACTGTCTACCTAGTAAGGCGACAGAGCAAAGGTTTGATTACATTCGTTAAACTAATAGCCGCTTCGCCGGTATCCGTGGCTAAAGGTGAAACTAGTAGGACTCCGTCCGCGGATAAGCGCATCAACGCGAATTTGAATAGCAAATTCATATCGAAAATTGATAAAGGCATCGTCGGCTGTGTGGACGGAATGAAATTCATGTCGTACAACGTTACATAACTTGTGATGAATCGTTATCCCTTATGGAAATAGCAAAAAGGTTTTACAGCTGAAACTTGGGTTTATCAATGTATTATCCCAAAATGACTAGGTATCAAATGAGAATGGTTGCGTCAAGTTAGCGCAGACTTTGTATTTTTTATTTAACCTAGAGCTGCCTAAATTAAATTAGAGTTGTGCAGAACATTTTAGGGTATAACATATCCGAGGAATACGTTGATAGTTTTTCACTGTAATTGTAACGATATCAAAAAAAGGGGATCAAAGGGATCACCGTTACAAAGTATTTATAGTGCGTGAGTGATGATTAATCTCAGACACTGGTAACTCAGTGGAGACTGATCGCGGGTGCGCAACAATAAATATACGTAACGCAAAATTGTACTTCAAAATATTGAACTAGGGAAAGAAAACACTAATATCGGGAATACGGTCGTTAATTTAATGATTTACACTTTACAGACAGTGTGACTACTAACTATCCCTAACAAAGTACGCACTTGTGTCCTAAGGCTACAAGATGCTGGTACATTCAATCTAAGTTCGTAAATTTAAATGATTTGATTAGTAAAATCACCGAGGTAATCGCCTGTTTATCACCACTTATTGTGTCGAACGAAATCGAGGGAATTATTATTAATTTACAAAAAAATATACCAATATCGCAGTAAAACGAAATAATAAGAAAACACCAGTAAAAGTAAGTTAAACGTAAGTAAATATAGGGGTAGGTACTCTGCCTGAGGTCCTCTCGGTAGAAGTGATGCTCCCGTGACGTCAGTGGTACATACGATATTTAGGCGGTAAGTACTTGAAGGTAAGTATATGTTCCTAGGATAGTCCTCAAAATATCGCAGGGTCGTTCCGGACGTTCTAGATGAAGTAATACAGGTAAGTCCCAATGCAATGCAGACGTCCCGAAATATGGGGCTGCGTGCACGTCCTCGACGACAATGAACAGGTATGGTATAATCTCGTTAAAGAAGTAAAAGAAAGAGAGCCTAAAAAGAATATCAAACCGCTCTACTACAGTAAAGAAAACTATTACCGATCTCACCTTCAGATGGAGGGCGGCTCTGTATAGTGGAGTGAGGGCAGCAAATAAAATCCGACGAAGTCGAATTCAGGTATGAATAACAACCAAGATCCCACCAGTGGCTGTAGTGTGCCGAATTCCAAACAATATTAAAAAATACACAATTAGCAAATGCTCTTGCACACTGCAATACGATAGCGAAGCAATTCAAATGCTAGCCTCTACTGGAGTGTCATATCGCGCTGAACCAAAAGACGGAGAACAGTAAATGCCAGTTTTTACTGGACCCCCACAAAATAGGTAAGCGAATGATGACACGAAATACAGATATTGACATGATGAATATTTTCCCTCTTAGGAACAACACCTATTGGAAGAAAATAGAAGAACAGCCGAATTTGCATCTAATTGAAATTATGTTAATTTAAATCTATTGAATTGGAATAAAAATATGAACAATAAATTTCTCGAGTAGTTATTACCGACACCCAAAAGTATTTTTGTTTGTAAATTCAATTTTTGGGGTATGAAAACAAGACAATTATCAACATTTAAACGTTTATTTTCTCTGAAACACAATTAAATCATGTCAAAAGTAATCATTGTTCAATAAATTCTCGCTGAAACATAAAAAGATATAAATATTTAGGTACCTTACAAACTGAATACAGGATGTTTCACGAATGATAATGACCCCGACGAAATTAAAAATGCAATCCAAAATACATTTGCAGAGGTAACATTGATATTTGTTCATCGTCTTAAAAAATATAAAACGTAGAGAGCTGTATAAATTCGTAAATTTTGACGTAAACTTCAATCATTTGCTTTAAGTAAATTCGGTATTGTAAAACAAATTTTATTTTTTAAAAATGTTTATTCAATAACATTAATGTAATAAATGCTCAAAATGTCGCCCTCCGCTGTTTTCACTTGCTTAATGCTTAATACAGTAGTCTCTGGATTTTTAGGAAATAACAACTACCAAAATCATTTACATAAATTCAAAAATAACATGAGGGCGTAATTAGAAGAGCTAGGAGAACGTTTCCATCAAGATATTATGAACTTCAAACAACGTTATCAAGGCCAATACAATGAAAATATGATGGGAGACTACATTTGGGGTTTATTGAGAGAAAGTACTTTTGAACATAAAGAAAAACTGGCACTGTACTTTTAAATTATTTTCCACCTTGATAGTAAAAATTAATGAAAAAATAGGGAAATATATTTGTGTTGTTTTATTATAAAGAAATTAAAATTACAAATTATCAAAAATATCGTTTAAACTTTCTCTTGGACACAAAAGCAAACTTTTTTATGCCATATAATTTTTTTTCGTTCAACTATGATTTGTCGTAGGCATATTGCAAAAATAGGCGTTTTATGAGACGCCTAGGCTCTTCGAAAATGACTGGGCTAAATGTAAAATGAAGAAATAAGCAGCATGATTTGACGTTGCGCCTGATACATTTAGGTGTTTTACCATACGTCCAGGCGTTTTACAAAACGCGTATGCCAGTTTCGGCATATTTTAAAACAATGCCACTCTGTTGCCGAAAGATTCTATTCAAGATATAATGACCGAAAAAGATTTAGAAAAGGTTATTGGCGCACCACACAATGCTATACACAGAAACAATATTCCACCAGAGAATGAAAAAATCAATGTGTCTGATTTTACTGAAATTGACGTCGTACCGTTTTCAACTGTCACTATATCTACTCCAGAAAATGTTGATGGTCAAGTACCAAATCTTGAAGAAGTTCCCATCCTTACATTTGACATGTTTTAGAAACATAGATATTTTATATTCTGTTTTACACTTACGTGTTTCTATTGTATGTTTAAATGGAAACTTAGGTAAACAGATTCCTAAATTGTTAATCGCGTTTGTGAGAATAAAATTTTACATTTGATTAGAAAAATATTTGCTCTTTTTACATATAAATACCTATGTATTTTCATTGCGTTTTAATATACATAGGTAAGTATCTAAACAGATGCTCACATTTTTCATTATCAGAATGACGATATTTTTTGGAAACGTGTATTCCTTGTTTTGCATTCACATAATGTATTTTCATGTGTTAGTGTTAACTGTTAAAAACAGATAGATTTTCTATCACTTGTCAGAATTATGTTTGCGCTCTTTTTATAAAACACCTGATTAAGGTCGACTTATTGTAAAATAGTGCTTGAGAGTGGCATTGCTTTAAAATACGCCCAAGTTCGCCTAAATGTATCAGACGCAATGTCAAATTATGCTGCTTATTGCTTCATTTTATATTTAGCCCAGTCATTTTCGAAAAGTCTAGGCGTTTAATAAAACGCCTGCTTTTGCAATATGCCTGCGACAGATCTAATCTACCAAAATTTTATACTCTCATATCAATGTCAAATTTCGTGTTGACCGGTGTAATTAGGCTTTTCTCCAATATAAACAAATATATATCGCTTTTGTTTTGTTTTCTGTTGCGCCGTTCAAATAAATGTGAACCTTTCAATGAGTAGGTTTGAAAGGTTATTGTTGCAATACCTTCATATCTATTACTACCCATGCATAGCCCTTTATTTATTAATGKAATTAACAAGAATGTTGCCGCGGTTTCGCGGGTTGTTTCCTTGGGAAAGGCATTTTCCCAGGCAGTGCGCATCGGGCGGGCTCGTCGTGCGGCATTGTTCAGTCGCGGTTTGAATTTTTTGGCCGGCATGAGCAAGATGAATGGTTTCTCATTCTGTTAATTTGTGGATTGCAAGAAGCATCGATCCCGGTATAATTTTGCAATCTCACTGTATGCTTGTCCTAGAAAACGGGGCCTACTCCCCATTAATCATATATTTCTTGTCGTGGCGGCGCGTCGTACAAAAGCCACCAATCTAGATAGAGCAACATCTGCTAACTGACTGCCTAATCCATCGGCTTAAATGATCCGTTTCATTAGGCAAATTGCGCGAGCAGGAAAAAAACAAATAAGGATCGGGCCAACGTATAACCGCTGTCACGTTCCTCCATCATTTCTGGCACTGTCTCTATATCAACCCGTTTGCGTTACCGTCACGAGCAGTAACAAATGTGAAAGCACTCTCACCGTCTTCGGACAATAAAAATGAAACACAGCCGGCGATAGGGTTATATATTTATTCTTTTTCGGTTATACTTTATTCCGGTTCTGCTTTTTTTGTTTTTTTCCGGCATGGTCCTTTTATAAATTATAAATTCGCCACACTTGGCGTTTTTCCCACCGTCTTGCGGGCCTACATCGTATTTGTTTTATGCTGTGGATACAACGGAGGGACAGCAGCTTTCCGCAAGGAAACGCATATTTCATCCGCGTGTCGCTACCCAGAAAATCCGCGTCGTCTGAAACCAAACGCCCGGAATTACTTTAATTACGCAACGGAACTGGCCCGAGGGTGGCCCCAGTCCGTCTTCTAAAACTGTGAAAATCGTCTCAAGAAGTGGATTGGTCCTCCGGGATCCGTGAAATTTCCCGGAGGTGGTCCCGCGAGCTTGCATTGAAAAAACGTTTCCGCACCGCCTCTTCAATTATTAAATTCAATTTAAATCGAGCGGGCCAGTCAGGACCTTGAAAACTGTCTTCGGAAAGAAACCTGATACAAACCACCACCATGTTCTACTGAGATTATTGCTAAAGATACTTAAGTCATGCACGACAGTAAGGCACAAATTACACTTTTTATGAAAAAATATCCTAAACCAATAATACCCGAAAAAGCTTAGGCAAATACATCCACTAGCAGTACTTTACATGGTAGTCTAAAGCAAGTCACAAAACCCTCAAAGTCCTCATAGAGATAACGCATCTTAGAATGTTTAGTACACATAATATGTGCTTACACAAGTCACACAAACAAAACACAAAACAAAACTAAATACGTCTCACACCTCAGAACCATACAGACATGTTACAACTTAAAAATTCATCAAATGTGTAAAATGCATTTTTGATGAGAAAGTTTTTTCTGCATTGTTCATATTTATTTAATGGCAAATATTTAATATGCTCAGAATGTTGTTATAGCATGTTAAAGTAAAATAGTTAGGTCCGTGCTGTATTTAAAACTGAGGATGATACTTTATTGCTAAGTTTCGCAATACAAAGACATTTTTTCTAAATTTTAAGCATACATGTTCAATATATTCATCCCATTTCGTAGTTGTGTCTAGATATATTCCCAAGAACTTTACATTCTAATTGTGATTCAAAAATTCATTCATGGACCGCATCGAAAATACTTTAGTTACTGTTTTACTGTGGTTGAGAGTAAGTTTATTAGAAACGAAACCAGGTTTGTGCCCTAAACTGTTTACCACACGTAGCCTCAACAGTTAAAATGACTTCTTTTCCTTTACAATAGATTGTAGTGTCTGCAAATAGTACGTACTTTTCATTTACAGCCATACACGCTAGGTCATTTATATATATTAAAAATACGCCCTAAAACAGACCCCTGTGGAACTCCAGTGCTAATTTGTATTTTGTTTAAAAAATTCACCATTAACTTTAACCGTTTGATATCTGTTTGATAAATAACTATAATAAATAACAGTTTCGTACTATTCTCAGAGAAACAATGACAAGTGTGTCATGAGATACACAATCAAAGCCTTTACTAAGGTCACAAAATGTAACACATATTTTCGTGATTCTCAAAGCAATCTAAAATATCCGTTACCAAGTTAAATACTGCTTGGGTTGTACCTTTCCCTTTTCGAAAACCAAACTGACGGTTGACAAATAATTATTCGTCTCAAAATACTCCCATATCCTTTTTGCTAAAAATTTTTTGAAAATTTTTGCGAAAGTAGACCAATTAATGTTTTCTGAATTAATTTTCCTTGTTTCATTTTTTGAATCCACATACTTTTCGACTTTAAAATAATATAATAATTTTGCTGGTTTTTTTACACTGTAATAGACTTTTTGTATTTTTTTCTGAATTCATTGTATTTTGTCTTGAAGAAAGGTAAATTATCAGGATAAATCTTACTCAATTCATACATATTTTTAAATTGTTCTCGCATACTTTTTAGTTTATTGCTAAACCACTGACAATCATGGTCTGATTTTTTGCAGTAGTATATGTTTTTTCAGGAAAAACTTTATAAAACTGATTCTGAAGCTACTCAGCAAAATGACAGAACTTAGTATTAGCGCTCGTATTTATATTCCAGGAAATTGTGTTGACGAAATTGTGAAAAATTAATGTGCCTTGCTTAATAATAGGTCGGAAAACTTTTTTGACACATTTTGGCTTACTTCTACTTAAATCAGATACATATGCTATCTGTGCTATCTCGCAGTAATGATTAGAAAGAAATGTAGATGTTATATTGGTTTCAATTTCATTAAGATCAAAAATATTATCTATACAGTTTTTTCCCTGCGTAGCTGCAGCAATAACTTGGCATAACACATACGATGCAATCATATCAGTCAATGTTATAGTTACTGCCGTCTTCACCACCAGACAGCATTTCAAAATGAACATTGAAAGCGCCAAGTAAAATAACACGTTTATCACGAGCAAGACCTAAAGACCTCTCTAGTATATGCAAAAACTCATTAAAATCACTGGAAGGCGATCTATACACTCCAATTAAAATGGTCTTAATATTATGTACATGCACAGCAGATAATTCACAAGTGTTTTCACTGGCCATATCATATTTGAACAAATGTTTAAAGTATACCTAGTTGGGTTTAGTTAATAA